>JBBPBX010040496.1:0-29341 GCA_038048925.1 Garcialebias charrua
GAGGTTTTTGACTCAAATATTTAATGGAATATTTGAGGGTGAGAAAATGCCTGAAGAATGGAGAAGAAGTGTGCTGGTTCCCATTTTTAAGAACAAGGGTGATGTACAGAGTTGTAGCAACTACAGGGGAATTAAGTTGATGAGCCACACAATGAAGATCTGGGAGAGAGTTGTGGAAGGAAGGCTTAGACAAGAGGTGACTATCTGTGAGCAGCAGTATGGTTTCATGCCAAGAAAGAGCACCACAGATGCCATCTTTGCTTTGAGGATGTTGATAGAGAAGTACAGAGAGGGTCAGAAAGAACTCCATTGTGTGTTTGTGGATTTAGAAAAAGCATATGACAGGGTGCCAAGAGAAGAGGTGTGGTATTGCATGAGGAAATCTGGAGTGGCAGAAAAGTATGTTAGACTGGTACAGGACATGTATGAGGACAGCAGGACAGTGGTGAGATGTGCTGTAGGAGTGACAGATAGCTTCAAGGTGGAGGTGGGATTGCATCAAGGATCGGCTCTGAGCCCCTTCTTGTTTGCTCTGGTGATGGACCGACTAACAGATGAGGTCAGGCAGGAATCCCCATGGACTATGATGTTTGCAGATGACATTGTGATCTGTGGTGAGAACAGGGAACAGGTGGAAGAGAACTTGGAGAGGTGGAGGTATGCTCTTGAAAGAAGAGGAATGAAAGTCAGTCGTAGTAAGACAGAGTACATGTGTGTGAATGAGAGGGAGGCCAGTGGAACAGTGAGGCTACAAGGAGCAGAGGTCACAAAGGTGCAGGACTTCAAGTACTTGGGGTCCACTGTCCAGGAAAATGGGGAATGTGGTAAAGAGGTGAAAAAGAGAGTCCAGGCAGGATGGAGCGGATGGAGAAAAGTTTCAGGAGTGATTTGTGACAAAAAGGTGTCAGCAAAGGTCAAAGGAAAAGTTTACAAGACAGTGGTGAGACCAGCTATGTTGTATGGTCTGGAGACAGAGACATGGACAAAAAGACAGGAGACAGAACTGGAAGTGTCAGAAATGAAGATGCTGAGGTTCTCCTTAGGAGTGACAAGGATGGATAAGATCAGGAATGAGATCATCAGAGGTACAGCACATGTTGAACAACTGGGAGATAAAGTTAGGGAGGCCAGACTGAGATGGTTTGGACATGTCCAGAGGAGGGACAGTGGGTATATTGGTAGAAGGATGTTAGAAATGCAGCTGCCAGGAAAAAGACAAAGAGGGAGGCCAAAGAGGAGATATATGGATGCAGTTAGAGAGGACATGAAGGTAGTTGGAGTGAGGACAGAGGATGCAGAGGACAGAGTGAGGTGGAGGAGGATGACTCGCTGTGGCGACCACTGAAAAGGGAAAAGCCGAAAGAAGAAGAAGAAGAAGTACTGTTTATGATCGACAGCATTAGTTATTTGTTCCATTAAATCCATGAGAGCCATTGATGTAGAGTTTTTTCCTCTAAACCCATACTGACTGCTACTTAAAATATTTTGCTTATCAATAAATTGATCCAATCTGGTCACAAATAGTTTTTCTAGAATCTTTGAGAACTGTGGTAACAAGGATATTGGCCTATAATTATTGAATACACATTTATCACAATTTTTAAAAAGAGGAATTACCTTTGCTACTTTCATGTTATCTGGAAATATTCCTGTTGAAAAAGATAAATTGCATATATATGTAAACGGTTCAATAACATAACTCATTATTTCTTTTACGAACATCATATCCATGTCCACCCAGTCTTTTGATCTCTTGTCTGAGAGATTTTTTACCATTTTCATAATTTCCTCTTTGTTAGTTCCATTAAGAAAAATACTGTTGGTGCAACTTTTAATTGAATGACACACCTTATTATCTACTTTTGGTATTTTAGCTGCAAGGCTTGATCCAATATTTACAAAATATTGATTAAATTCATTTACGATATCATTCTCATCATGTATTTCTTTGTCATCTTTCACAAAATATTTTGCAATGTTCGTTTTCGCTTTATGACTTTTTAGAACATCATTTATTACTCGCCATGTTGTTTTAGTGTCACCATTACTCTTGTTTAATAAATCACTATAGTATTCTTTCTTGCATTTTCTTACAATCATTACCAATTTATTTTTATATTTTTCTTCTTACAACTCATAGTGCTACGATAAGTGACAACATTTTCACAAATATAACAAATGGGGATGTGACAGGTGGTATCTTAACAACTGATTTAAGTGATCATTTACCAGTTTTCACTATCTACAGAAATGATCAAAACATTACAAAAGAAGTTACAATTAAGAAAAAAATAATAAACACATCAAAAAAAGCTATGGATCAATTAAAAGATGATTTACAGAAGCAAAACTGGAAGGACGTGTATATTGATGATGTTAACAGATCATATGATGAATTTATGAACATTTTAGAAGCTCTGTATGAAAAGAATTGTGTGCAAAGAAATCGTAGAAAAAGAAATATTGTCGACCAACCTTGGATGACTAAAGGGTTGAGAAATGCTTGTAAAAAAAGAATTTACTCATTTTGTCTCTTTTATTTAGCGTTTAGCTGCAGATTCATTCTTATATTTCCACCTAAACGTCTTCTAGGAGATTCTACGCTTGTCCCATTCCTCCATATTTGTTGACCTCCACAGACTCCAGCAGACAAATGGAGCTCCATCATGTGACTCCAGTTTCCACATGATGTTTGTCACATTCAGCTGAGTGCTCTGTTTACACACAGTTTGTAGACACATTTCACAATTACACATGAATATATGTGGAAAACTACCGGACAAACATTTTCATGTTTGACTTCATAGTTTGTAATGAGGAGCTTTTAAAGAAACTCCCTCCAAGTCTTCACTGGATGAACATGAAGTGATGAAGCTTTGGATCCATCTTGATCCACAATGATCTCCATGCAGTCCTCTGACTCTGATGTGCAGGTGAAGCTGTGGAAAAAGAGCTGTGAGCTTGTGGGCCTTCAGGAGGCCTGATGCAGCCTGATGGGACCATCACACTGAACAAGTCCACAACCTCCTCCATCATCAGGGACACTGAGGACAACACTGAACCTCTGTCTTCACTGTTTATTCACAAAGTGTCCAACTCTTTTCATACACGTGTCTTTAGAGTGTCTTTGCCAAAATGTTGCTCATTTTTATTCATTCGGTGATTGGTCGTTAATAAAAACAGATGACTCTTTATTTATTTATTTGTTTGTTTGTTTGTTTGTTTATTTATGTATTTATTTGTTTATTTATATTTATTTGTTTGTTTATTTATTTGTTTATTTTTAATCATTCGTTTGTTTGTTTGTTTGTTTATTAATTTATATTAATTTATTTGTTTTATTTGTTTATATTTATTTATTTTTGTTTGTTTGTTTGTTTTTGTATTTATTTATTTTTATTCATCCGTTTGTTTGTTTATTTATTTTTATTTATTTATTTTTATTTATTTATTTATTTTTATTTATTTATTTTATGTGTTTATTAAGAGCTCATTTCAGTCGTGTTAAATTTAAGACTTTAGGACTTTCTAAAGCCCGTTGTGTCTGAACATCTCTGCACTCTTTATGTCTTTGCCAAAATGTTGCTCATTTTTATTCATTCAGTGATTGGTCGTTAATAAAAACAGATGACTCTTGACTCTGTGATGACGACAAAATCAAGGTTTTATTTAAGAAAAACAAACATCTTCAAATCTTCCTCACACTTTCCAAATCTCACTCCAACAGTTTGAGCAGGCGGTGTGGGAGAGACTGGACTACAGGAACCACCTGAACACCATCAAACTGGTTGATCCACTCTGAGAAGGTGAAATTTATAAGACTGAGTTTGTTGCAGCTCCTCAGACTGAAGAAGTTTTTTGGATAAAAGACTAAACGTTTCAACAAGAAGAATCCATCCAGAGGACCTGACTCAACCTTTTTAGATGAATCTATCTGGAGCATGCATGAGGACTTAATATTAAAACTATTTTTAATGTTTTTTTTATGTTTGCAAGATTCTTCTAATTAAACATCAATAAAACACTAGTTTACAATATTAATATGAAGCCGACTTTCATCGTAAATAAAAAAAATTAAAGGTAAATTCAGTATTTTCAAAGACTTTGATGTAATTACAGCCAGTGACCACCAGAGAGCAGTAAAGAAACGTCTGTTACAATGAAGAAAGTTAAAACAGGAAGTCAAATTTTCAGTTCTGGTTTGTCTTACAAAATTTAAATCACATAAACATGCTTACTTTAAAAGTAAATCACTGGAAGTTATTTCTGTCAGCGCTGCAAAAATAAAATGTATTCATATCACAATACAACATGAAATATTTATATCAAACTGTATTTTTATGCTTTAACAAAATATATCCTTATCATGTTCTAACAATAAATTGAACATAGCACATTGTTCAAACATTAAAGTGTAATTGTTTGAAGGTGCTGCTGCTTCAACCTCTGTGTTCCCACCCTCATCTATGGTCATGAGCTTTGGGTTATGACCGAAAGAACAAGATCTCGGATACAAGCGGCTGAAATGAGTTTTCTCCGCAGGGTGGCTGGACTCTCCCTTAGAGATAGGGTGAGAAGCTCAGTCATCCGGGAGGGACTCGGAGTAGAGCCGCTGCTTCTCCACATCGAGAGGAGCCAGTTGAGGTGGCTCGGGCATCTGGTTAGGATGCCTCCTGGACGCCTCCCTGGTGAGGTGTTCCGGGCATGTCCCACCGGGAGGAGACCCAGAGGAAGACCCAGGACACGCTGGAGGGACTATGTTTCTCGGCTGGCCTGGGAACGCCTTGGGATTCCCCCAGAGGAGCTGCTCCAAGTGGCTGGGGAGAGGGAAGTCTGGGCCTCCCTACTTAGGCTGCTACCCCCGCGACCCGACCCCGGATAAGCGGAAGAAAATGGATGGATGGATGTATTATTGTTACATATTGTTCTCTTGGATTTTGTTTGATGTTCTTCCATCAGATTGAGCCCAGAGTTGATGAAGGTCAGATGGACATGAAGAGCAGCCAGAAACTCCTGAACACTCAGATGGACGAAGCAGAACACCTTGTCCTGGTACAGGCCTCTCTCCTCTTTAAAGATCTGTGTGAACACTCCTGAGTACACTGAGGCTGCTCTGATATCGATGCCACACTCTGTCAGGTCTGATTCAGAGAAGATCAGGTTTCCTTTCTGCAGCTGCTCAAAAGCCACTTTTCCCAGAGACTCAATCATCTTCCTGCTCTCTGGACTCCAGGGTGGATCTGTCTCAGCTCCTCCATCATACTTGACCTTCTTGACTTTGGTGTGAACCAGCAGGAAGTGGATGTACATCTCAGTCAGGGTGTTGGGCAGCTCTCCTCCCTCTCTGGTTTTCAACACGTCCTCCAGAACTGTAGCAGTGATCCAGCAGAAGACTGGGATGTGACACATGATGTGGAGGCTTCGTGATGTCTTGATGTGGGAGATGATCCTGCTGGCCTGCTCCTCATCTCTGAACCTCTTCCTGAAGTACTCCTCCTTCTGTGGGTCAGTGAAGCCTCTGACCTCTGTCACCATGCCAACACACTCAGCAGGGATCTGATTGGCTGCTGCAGGTCGTGTGGTTATCCAGAGGCGAGCAGAGGGATCCCCTGATGAGGTTTGTCAGCAGCACATCCACTGAGGTGGACTCTGTAACATCAGTCAGGATCTGATTGTTGTGGAAGTCCAGAGGAAGTCGACACTCATCCAGACCATCAAAGATGAACACAAGCTGGAAGTCTTCAAAGCTGCACATTTCTTTGGTTTCAGTAAAGAAGTGATGAACAAGTTCCACCAAGCTGAACTTCTTCTCTTTCAGCACGTTCAGCTCTCTGAAAGTGAATGGAAACATGAAGTGGATGTCCTGGTTGGCTTTGTCTTCAGCCCAGTCCAGAGTGAACTTCTGTGTTAAGACTGTTTTCCCAATGCCAGCCACTCTTTGTCATCACTGTTCTGACTGGTTCATGTCTTCCAGGTGGGAGTTGAAAGATGTTTCTGGTCTGATGGTTGTTTCTGGTGTGTGTGTAGTGTCCTGGATGCTGTTTCAATCTGTCTGACCTCATGTTCATCATTGACCTCTCCAGTCCCTCCCTCTGTGATGTAGAGCTCTGTGTAGATCTCATTCAGAAGGGTTGGCTTTCCTGCTTTAGCAATCTCCTCAAACACACACACTGGAACCTCTTCTTCACACAACACTTAAGGTTACGATGAGAAACTGCTGCAACTTGTCCTGAATGAACAAAAAACAAAACATTTATTAATTAAAGAATAAATTCATCTCAAAAGTTAAATGTTTATAGAAATCCTCTTACTGCTCTGCAGACGGTCAGCCAGCTCCTCCTGCTTCATCCTCCTCAGGAAGTAAACAGTGATCTTATAATAATAAATAATAATAATAAACTTTATTTGTATAGCACCTTCCAACAATGCCTTGCATTGACCAAGGTGCTTGACAGGATAAAAAGATGAATAAACTGGAATAATAAATCAGTGAAAATAGAATAGGAAACAACAGCAGTAAAAGAAGGCAATGGAAATAAAAAATGCTACATACTAAAATAACACTAAAATAACACAAGTAATAAAAGTTACCGGTACACACTGAAAGCTTTTTTGAACAAGTGGAAATAAAAAGGCAATGGAAATAAAAAATGCTACATATTAAAATACCAAAAGTAATAAAAGTTACACACTGAAAGCTTTTTTGAACAAGTGGGTCTTCAGTCTGGTTTTGAACAGAGTCAGATCAGAGGTGGCACGCAGCTCAAGGGGGAGACTGTTCCAGGCTTTAGGGCCGGCAACAGAAAATGACCGGTCTCCCCATTGTTTGTACCTTGAGCGAGGCACCTCCAGCAGGTGTTGACTGGCAGATCGTAAATCTCTGCCGGGCTGATGGGCTTTCAAAAGTTCTGAGATGTACAGAGGTGCAAGTCCATTCAGAGCTTTGAAAACAAACAGGAGCAGCTTGAACTGTATCCTGAACTGAACCGGGAGCCAGTGTAGAGAGGACAGGACAGGAGTGATGTGTTCATATTTTCGTGTGTTGGTCAAAAAGCGCGCGGCAGAGTTCTGTACAAGCTGTAAACGGGAGATGGAGGATTGATTAATACCAACATACAAAGCATTACAATAGTCAAGTCTGGAGGTCACAAAGGCATGGATGGCCTTCTCCAGATCACCACGGCTGAGAAATGACTTGACTTTGGAGAGCAGTCGGAGCTGAAAGAAGCTGGTCTTGACAACAGAACTGATCTGTTTATCAAACTTTAAGTTGGAGTCAAGCTGCACTCCAAGATTTCTGACCACCGGGTTGAAGTGGGGGAGGGGAAAACCAACACTGGGACTGGGAAGGATGTTGTTGGTGTCACCAGGAGCACTAAATAAAATGCATTCAGTTTTATCTGTGTTTAGGTGGAGGAAGTTTTGAGAGAGCCAGTGCTTAATGTCATTTAAGCAGTTGACAAGAGTGTTTGAACTGGGTGAGGGGTTGGGAGTGACTGGCAGATAGATTTGTAAATCGTCTGCATACATGTGAAAAGACAGGTTATGACGTGCAATGATTGATCCTAATGGCAGCATGTAAAGAGAGAAAAGGACTGGCCCTAGAATAGATCCCTGTGGTACGCCAGAGGTCAGAGGGGTTGATGAAGAGGAGGACAGATCGCCTATCATGACAGAAAAAGTTCTCCCAGACAGGTAAGATTTGAACCACTCAAGCACAGCTCCCTGGAGGCCAACCTGCTGAGACAAGCGGTTGATTAGTACCTGATGGTCGACGGTGTCAAAAGCTGCTGAGAGGTCTAACATCACCAGCAGAGCAGGGTTTTTTGCATCCAGGGACAGAAGAATGTCATTCTGTACTTTGAGCAGTGCAGATTCAGTACTGTGACGAGCTCGAAAACCTGACTGAAATTTTTCAAACAGGTTGTTGAGTTCTAGAAAAGATTGAAGTTGAATAAAAACAATCTTTTCTAGGACCTTTGATAGAAATGACAGATGTGAAACTGGTCTGAAATTAGAGAGAGCTGTAGGATCTAGGCCTGGTTTTTTGAGAAGAGGCCTGACCACAGCATGTTTGAAAGCAGATGGCACAAAACCTGAAGATAGACAGCTGTTAATAAATGACAAAACACAAGGACCAATTACATCAAAGGACTGTTTGAACATTTTAGAGGGAATGATGTCCAGAGAACAGTTAGTTGGTTTCATCTGCTGAACCACCTTGGTGAGGTGAGGGAGTGAAACCAGGTCAAATTGGTCAAAAACAGCTGTGGTTATTGCAGACGCACAAGACTGGATGGTGTTGGATGAACTGACAATGTTCTGCCTGATAGAGTCTATTTTGTTGACAAAATAGCTCTGAAAGTCATCGCAGGTAGACTGTGTGGCAGTTTTCAGAACATTGACAGATGGGTTGATGACAGACTGGAGTGTGCTGAAAAGCGTCCGCGGCCGGTTGGAGCTGGTGGAGATTAAATTGGAGAGGTACTGTGACTTGGCCTGTTTCACAGCATTATGATACTCACAGAGACAGTCTCTCAGTATTCCTTGAGATACATGAAGCCGGTCGCGCTTCCATTTTCGTTCTGCTTTTCTGCAACGTTGTCGAAGAGCTCGCGTCGTTTCGTTGAGCCATGGTGAAGGTTTGTTCTTTGAAGATGCCTGTTTGAGAGGAGCGATGGAGTCCAAGATCGTTGTGCAGGTGTGATGGAAGGAGCTGATGAAGTCCTCAGGATGTAGAGATGGGTCCAGGCTGACAGCAGAGCAGAATTCAGTGCTCTTAAAGGCATCAGTGAACTCACTTGGAGTTAATGGGGTGATAGAGCGACAGAAACGTGCTGGGAGAATAGCTTTCGGTGCAGGAGAGGTGAAAAATTCGAATAATATGGGAAAATGGTCTGAAATACAGGTGTCCAGGATCTCCACAGTAGGTATTTGAAGGCCGTGGGAGATAATTAAATCGAGTGTATGACCCTGACTGTGTGTGGCCCCCGAGACCAACTGTGACAGGTTGAAAGAGTCCAGGAGGTCCTGAAACTCACATCCAAGCTGATTACTTGGGCAGCAGGTGTGCACGTTGAAGTCCCCACAGAAAAGCCAAGAGTCAAACTTTGGCATTAGGTCAGCCAGTAGTTCAGAAAACTCACTGAGAAAGTTTTTGTTGTATTGAGGAGACCGATAAAAGAGGCCACACAAAATAGGTTTTTCAGATTCCAGCACAAAAACCATGCTTTCAAAACTGGAGTAATTTTTCTGAGGCAACAATCGGTACCTGAACGCCTCATTGAAAACTGCAGCCAGGCCCCCCCCCTTCCTGCTCCACGCGGAGCGCTCAGATAAGAGAAGCCAGGTGGGAGGAGTTCAGAGAAGCTGCTGTTGTCCCCAGGTTTCTGCCAGGTTTCCGTGATCAAAAACAGATCCAGATGATGAGTGGAGATCAAATCACTTAATATAAAAGTTTTATTTGTGATTGATCTGGCGTTAAACAATGCTGACCGTACAGGAACACAGCCAGTTACGTCACTCTCAGCTCGAGCGAGCGGGCGGAGGATCTGTTTAACGCAGCCTCGGTTCATCACAGCCCTCACGGGGGGACAAGATGGAAGCTGATCGCTGGCGTCATGATTGATAGCAACAAGGCATCTGTTGCGGCGGGCAAAGGAGCGACGGACATCAAAGACGCTGAATTCAGGAGGTAAGTCAGCCGTCGGCGTGTTGTGAGACGAGAGATATTTTTTAAACCTCACCAGCACGCCTGCCCTCGTACCGCGTCTTCTGCGCCGCTTGTTGCGAGGCAGCGTGGTCGTGTTGCGTTGTAGGAACGCTGGTACAGACGCCAAGAAAGGTGGAGGTGGAGGAGGCTTGAAATGTCCATATTTGCCAGTAGCCGGTGTGTTGATCAGCGAGTCTTGGATACTTAGAAGAGTTGAGCGATCATAGACCAGGAGCGAGGATGCATCGTCGATGAAAAAAAGGCAGAACACGAACAGCAGTAAAAAGTTCAGGAGAGGAGTTAGAAAGCGTGCCAGAACAACCGGCGCCATCTTGACAACTTCATCAATGCCTCTCTGCTCCTCCTCTGCTCTTCATCCTCACACTCCAACACCTCCTCATCCTCCCTCTGACTCTCTAAGCATTCTGGGAAATCTGGACTCAGCACCTTGTGGATCTTCTTCAGCTAGTTCTTCACAAAAGTGACCATGTTGTCCTCCAGCAGCTGGAACAGAAAAATATCTGAATGACACATCAGACTGAAATCATGGAGCCAAACATCAGATCCATGTTGGACAGACTGACAGTCCACTGGTCTACATGTTGGACAGACTGACAGTCCACTGGTCTACATGTTGGACAGACTGACAGTCCACTGGTCTACATGTTGGACAGACTGACAGTCCACTGGTCTACATGTTGGACAGACTGACAGTCCACTGGTCTACATGTTGGACAGACTGACAGTCCACTGGTCTACATGTTGGACAGACTGACAGTCCACTGGTCTACATGTTGGACAGACTGACAGTCCACTGGTCTACATGTTGGACAGACTGACAGTCCACTGGTCTACATGTTGGACAGACTGACAGTCCACTGGTCTACATGTTGGACAGACTGACAGTCCACTGGTCTACATGTTGGACAGACTGACAGTCCACTGGTCTACATGTTGGACAGACTGACAGTCCACTGGTCTACATGTTGGACAGACTGACAGTCCACTGGTCTACATGTTGGACAGACTGACAGTCCACTGGTCTACATGTTGGACAGACTGACAGTGGCTACATGTTGGACAGACTGACAGTCCACTGGTCTACATGTTGGACAGACTGACAGTCCACTGGTCTACATGTTGGACAGACTGACAGTCCACTGGTCTACATGTTGGACAGACTGACAGTCCACTGGTCTACATGTTGGACAGACTGACAGTCCACTGGTCTACATGTTGGACAGACTGACAGTCCACTGGTCTACATGTTGGACAGACTGACAGTCCACTGGTCTACATGTTGGACAGACTGACAGTCCACTGGTCTACATGTTGGACAGACTGACAGTCCACTGGTCTACATGTTGGACAGACTGACAGTCCACTGGTCTACATGTTGGACAGACTGACAGTCCACTGGTCTACATGTTGGACAGACTGACAGTCCACTGGTCTACATGTTGGACAGACTGACAGTCCACTGGTCTACATGTTGGACAGACTGACAGTCCACTGGTCTACATGTTGGACAGACTGACAGTCCACTGGTCTACATGTTGGACAGACTGACAGTCCACTGGTCTACATGTTGGACAGACTGACAGTCCACTGGTCTACATGTTGGACAGACTGACAGTCCACTGGTCTACGTGTTGGACAGACTGACAGTCCACTGGTCTACATGTTGGACAGACTGACAGTCCACTGGTCTACGTGTTGGACAGACTGACAGTCCACTGGTCTACATGTTGGACAGACTGACAGTCCACTGGTCTACATGTTGGACAGACTGACAGTCCACTGGTCTACATGTTGGACAGACTGACAGTCCACTGGTCTACATGTTGGACAGACTGACAGTCCACTGGTCTACATGTTGGACAGACTGACAGTCCACTGGTCTACATGTTGGACAGACTGACAGTCCACTGGTCTACATGTTGGACAGACTGACAGTCCACTGGTCTACATGTTGGACAGACTGACAGTCCACTGGTCTACATGTTGGACAGACTGACAGTCCACTGGTCTACATGTTGGACAGACTGACAGTCCACTGGTCTACATGTTGGACAGACTGACAGTCCACTGGTCTACATGTTGGACAGACTGACAGTCCACTGGTCTACATGTTGGACAGACTGACAGTCCACTGGTCTACATGTTGGACAGACTGACAGTCCACTGGTCTACGTGTTGGACAGACTGACAGTCCACTGGTCTACATGTTGGACAGACTGACAGTCCACTGGTCTACGTGTTGGACAGACTGACAGTCCACTGGTCTACGTGTTGGACAGACTGACAGTCCACTGGTCTACGTGTTGGACAGACTGACAGTCCACTGGTCTACATGTTGGACAGACTGACAGTCCACTGGTCTACATGTTGGACAGACTGACAGTCCACTGGTCTACATGTTGGACAGACTGACAGTCCACTGGTCTACATGTTGGACAGACTGACAGTCCACTGGTCTACATGTTGGACAGACTGACAGTCCACTGGTCTACATGTTGGACAGACTGACAGTCCACTGGTCTACATGTTGGACAGACTGACAGTCCACTGGTCTACATGTTGGACAGACTGACAGTCCACTGGTCTACATGTTGGACAGACTGACAGTCCACTGGTCTACATGTTGGACAGACTGACAGTCCACTGGTCTACATGTTGGACAGACTGACAGTCCACTGGTCTACATGTTGGACAGACTGACAGTCCACTGGTCTACATGTTGGACAGACTGACAGTCCACTGGTCTACATGTTGGACAGACTGACAGTCCACTGGTCTACATGTTGGACAGACTGACAGTCCACTGGTCTACATGTTGGACAGACTGACAGTCCACTGGTCTACATGTTGGACAGACTGACAGTCCACTGGTCTACATGTTGGACAGACTGACAGTCCACTGGTCTACATGTTGGACAGACTGACAGTCCACTGGTCTACATGTTGGACAGACTGACAGTCCACTGGTCTACATGTTGGACAGACTGACAGTCCACTGGTCTACATGTTGGACAGACTGACAGTCCACTGGTCTACATGTTGGACAGACTGACAGTCCACTGGTCTACATGTTGGACAGACTGACAGTCCACTGGTCTACATGTTGGACAGACTGACAGTCCACTGGTCTACATGTTGGACAGACTGACAGTCCACTGGTCTACATGTTGGACAGACTGACAGTCCACTGGTCTACATGTTGGACAGACTGACAGTCCACTGGTCTACATGTTGGACAGACTGACAGTCCACTGGTCTACATGTTGGACAGACTGACAGTCCACTGGTCTACATGTTGGACAGACTGACAGTCCACTGGTCTACATGTTGGACAGACTGACAGTCCACTGGTCTACATGATGAACATGAGGTCAGACAGATTGAAACAGCATCCAGGAAACCACACACACCAGAAACAAGCATCAGACAAGAAGACATCTTTCAACTCCCACCTGGAAGACATGAACCAGTCAGAACAGTGATGACAAAGGGAGTGGCTGGCATTGGGAAAACAGTCTTAACACAGAAGTTCACTCTGGACTGGGCTGAAGACAAAGCCAACCAGGACATCCACTTCATGTTTCCATTCACTTTCAGAGAGCTGAACGTGCTGAAAGAGAAGAAGTTCAGCTTGGTGGAACTTGTTCATCACTTCTTTACTGAAACCAAAGAAATGTGCAGCTTTGAAGACTTCCAGCTTGTGTTCATCTTTGATGGTCTGGATGAGTGTCGACTTCCTCTGGACTTCCACAACAATCACATCCTGACTGATGTTACAGAGTCCACCTCAGTGGATGTGCTGCTGACAAACCTCATCAGGGGGATCCCTCTGCTCGCCTCTGGATAACCACACGACCTGCAGCAGCCAATCAGATCCCTGCTGAGTGTGTTGGCATGGTGACAGAGGTCAGAGGCTTCACTGACCCACAGAAGGAGGAGTACTTCAGGAAGAGGTTCAGAGATGAGGAGCAGGCCAGCAGGATCATCTCCCACATCAAGACATCACGAAGCCTCCACATCATGTGTCACATCCCAGTCTTCTGCTGGATCACTGCTACAGTTCTGGAGGACGTGTTGAAAACCAGAGAGGGAGGAGAGCTGCCCAACACCCTGACTGAGATGTACATCCACTTCCTGCTGGTTCACACCAAAGTCAAGAAGGTCAAGTATGATGGAGGAGCTGAGACAGATCCACCCTGGAGTCCAGAGAGCAGGAAGATGATTGAGTCTCTGGGAAAAGTGGCTTTTGAGCAGCTGCAGAAAGGAAACCTGATCTTCTATGAATCAGACCTGACAGAGTGTGGCATCGATATCAGAGCAGCCTCAGTGTACTCAGGAGTGTTCACACAGATCTTTAAAGAGGAGAGAGGCCTGTACCAGGACAAGGTGTTCTGCTTCATCCATCTGAGTGTTCAGGAGTTTCTGGCTGCTCTTCATGTCCATCTGACCTTCATCAACTCTGGGCTCAATCTGATGGAAGAACATCAAACAAAATCCAAGAGAACAATATGTAACAATAATACATCCATCCATCCATTTTCTTCCGCTTATCCGGGGTCGGGTCGCGGGGGTAGCAGCCTAAGTAGGGAGGCCCAGACTTCCCTCTCCCCAGCCACTTGGAGCAGCTCCTCTGGGGGAATCCCAAGGCGTTCCCAGGCCAGCCGAGAAACATAGTCCCTCCAGCGTGTCCTGGGTCTTCCTCTGGGTCTCCTCCCGGTGGGACATGCCCGGAACACCTCACCAGGGAGGCGTCCAGGAGGCATCCTAACCAGATGCCCGAGCCACCTCAACTGGCTCCTCTCGATGTGGAGAAGCAGCGGCTCTACTCCGAGTCCCTCCCGGATGACTGAGCTTCTCACCCTATCTCTAAGGGAGAGTCCAGCCACCCTGCGGAGAAAACTCATTTCAGCCGCTTGTATCCGAGATCTTGTTCTTTCGGTCATAACCCAAAGCTCATGACCATAGATGAGGGTGGGAACACAGAGGTTGAAGCAGCAGCACCTTCAAACAATTACACTTTAATGTTTGAACAATGTGCTATGTTCAATTTATTGTTAGAACATGATAAGGATATATTTTGTTAAAGCATAAAAATACAGTTTGATATAAATATTTCATGTTGTATTGTGATATGAATACATTTTATTTTTGCAGCGCTGACAGAAATAACTTCCAGTGATTTACTTTTAAAGTAAGCATGTTTATGTGATTTAAATTTTGTAAGACAAACCAGAACTGAAAATTTGACTTCCTGTTTTAACTTTCTTCATTGTAACAGACGTTTCTTTACTGCTCTCTGGTGGTCACTGGCTGTAATTACATCAAAGTCTTTGAAAATACTGAATTTACCTTTAATTTTTTTTATTTACGATGAAAGTCGGCTTCATATTAATATTGTAAACTAGTGTTTTATTGATGTTTTATTAGAAGAATCTTGCAAACATAAAAAAACATTAAAAATAGTTTTAATATTAAGTCCTCATGCATGCTCCAGATAGATTCATCTAAAAAGGTTGAGTCAGGTCCTCTGGATGGATTCTTCTTGTTGAAACGTTTAGTCTTTTATCCAAAAAACTTCTTCAGTCTGAGGAGCTGCAACAAACTCAGTCTTATAAATTTCACCTTCTCAGAGTGGATCAATCAGTTTGATGGTGGTCAGGTGGTTCCTGTAGTCCAGTCTCTCCCACACCGCCTGCTCAAACTGTTGGAGTGAGATTTGGAAAGTGTGAGGAAGATTTGAAGATGTTTGTTTTTCTTAAATAAAACCTTGATTTTGTCGTCATCACAGAGTCAAGAGTCATCTGTTTTTATTAACGACCAATCACCGAATGAATAAAAATGAGCAACATTTTGGCAAAGACACTCTAAAGACACGTGTATGAAAAGAGTTGGACACTTTGTGAATAAACAGTGAAGACAGAGGTTCAGTGTTGTCCTCAGTGTCCCTGATGATGGAGGAGGTTGTGGACTTGTTCAGTGTGATGGTCCCATCAGGCTGCATCAGGCCTCCTGAAGGCCCACAAGCTCACAGCTCTTTTTCCACAGCTTCACCTGCACATCAGAGTCAGAGGACTGCATGGAGATCATTGTGGATCAAGATGGATCCAAAGCTTCATCACTTCATGTTCATCCAGTGAAGACTTGGAGGGAGTTTCTTTAAAAGCTCCTCATTACAAACTATGAAGTCAAACATGAAAATGTTTGTCCGGTAGTTTTCCACATATATTCATGTGTAATTGTGAAATGTGTCTACAAACTGTGTGTAAACAGAGCACTCAGCTGAATGTGACAAACATCATGTGGAAACTGGAGTCACATGATGGACCTCCATTTTTCTGCTGGAGTCTGTGGAGGTCAACAAATATGGAGGAATGGGACAAGCGTAGAATCTCCTAGAAGACGTTTAGGTGGAAATATAAGAATGAATCTGCAGCTAAACGCTAAATAAAAGAGACAAAATGAGTAAATTCTTTTTTTACAAGCATTTCTCAACCCTTTAGTCATCCAAGGTTGGTCGACAATATTTCTTTTTCTACGATTTCTTTGCACACAATTCTTTTCATACAGAGCTTCTAAAATGTTCATAAATTCATCATATGATCTGTTAACATCATCAATATACACGTCCTTCCAGTTTTGCTTCTGTAAATCATCTTTTAATTGATCCATAGCTTTTTTTGATGTGTTTATTATTTTTTTCTTAATTGTAACTTCTTTTGTAATGTTTTGATCATTTCTGTAGATAGTGAAAACTGGTAAATGATCACTTAAATCAGTTGTTAAGATACCACCTGTCACATCCCCATTTGTTATATTTGTGAAAATGTTGTCACTTATCGTAGCACTATGAGTTGTAAGAAGAAAAATATAAAAATAAATTGGTAATGATTGTAAGAAAATGCAAGAAAGAATACTATAGTGATTTATTAAACAAGAGTAATGGTGACACTAAAACAACATGGCGAGTAATAAATGATGTTCTAAAAAGTCATAAAGCGAAAACGAACATTGCAAAATATTTTGTGAAAGATGACAAAGAAATACATGATGAGAATGATATCGTAAATGAATTTAATCAATATTTTGTAAATATTGGATCAAGCCTTGCAGCTAAAATACCAAAAGTAGATAATAAGGTGTGTCATTCAATTAAAAGTTGCACCAACAGTATTTTTCTTAATGGAACTAACAAAGAGGAAATTATGAAAATGGTAAAAAATCTCTCAGACAAGAGATCAAAAGACTGGGTGGACATGGATATGATGTTCGTAAAAGAAATAATGAGTTATGTTATTGAACCGTTTACATATATATGCAATTTATCTTTTTCAACAGGAATATTTCCAGATAACATGAAAGTAGCAAAGGTAATTCCTCTTTTTAAAAATGGTGATAAATGTGTATTCAATAATTATAGGCCAATATCCTTGTTACCACAGTTCTCAAAAATTCTAGAAAAACTATTTGTGACCAGATTGGATCAATTTATTGATAAACAAAATATTTTAAGTAGCAGTCAGTATGGGTTTAGAGGAAAAAACTCTACGTCAATGGCTCTCATGGATTTAATGGAACAAATAACTAATGCTGTCGATCATAAACAGTACTTCTTCTTCTTCTTTCGGCTTTTCCCTTTTCAGGGGTCGCCACAGCGAGTCATCCTCCTCCACCTCACTCTGTCCTCTGCATCCTCTGTCCTCACTCCAACTACCTCCATGTCCTCTCTAACTGCATCCATATATCTCCTCTTTGGTCTCCCTCTTTGTCTTTTTCCTGGCAGCTGCATTTCTAACATCCTTCTACCAATATACCCACTGTCCCTCCTCTGGACATGTCCAAACCATCTCAGTCTGGCCTCCCTAACTTTATCTCCCAGTTGTTTAACATGTGCTGTACCTCTGATGATCTCATTCCTGATCTTATCCATCCTTGTCACTCCTAAGGAGAACCTCAGCATCTTCATTTCTGCCACTTCCAGTTCTTTCTCCTGTCTTTTTGTCCATGTCTCTGTCTCCAGACCATACAACATAGCTGGTCTCACCACTGTCTTGTAAACTTTTCCTTTGACCTTTGCTGACACCTTTTTGTCACAAATCACTCCTGAAACTTTTCTCCATCCACTCCATCCTGCCTGGACTCTCTTCTTCACCTCTTTACCACATTCCCCATTTTCCTGGACAGTGGACCCCAAGTACTTGAAGTCCTGCACCTTTGTGACCTCTGCTCCTTGTAGCCTCACTGTTCCACTGGCCTCCCTCTCATTCACACACATGTACTCTGTCTTACTACGACTGACTTTCATTCCTCTTCTTTCAAGAGCATACCTCCACCTCTCCAAGTTCTCTTCCACTTGTTCCCTGTTCTCACCACAGATCACAATGTCATCTGCAAACATCATAGTCCATGGGGATTCCTGCCTGACCTCATCTGTTAGTCGGTCCATCACCAGAGCAAACAAGAAGGGGCTCAGAGCCGATCCTTGATGCAATCCCACCTCCACCTTGAAGCTATCTGTCACTCCTACAGCACATCTCACCACTGTCCTGCTGTCCTCATACATGTCCTGTACCAGTCTAACATACTTTTCTGCCACTCCAGATTTCCTCATGCAATACCACACCTCTTCTCTTGGTACCCTGTCATATGCTTTTTCTAAATCCACAAACACACAATGGAGTTCTTTCTGACCCTCTCTGTACTTCTCTATCAACATCCTCAAAGCAAAGATGGCATCTGTGGTGCTCTTTCTTGGCATGAAACCATACTGCTGCTCACAGATAGTCACCTCTTGTCTAAGCCTTCCTTCCACAACTCTCTCCCAGATCTTCATCGTGTGGCTCATCAACTTAATTCCCCTGTAGTTGCTACAACTCTGTACATCACCCTTGTTCTTAAAAATGGGAACCAGCACACTTCTTCTCCATTCTTCAGGCATTTTCTCACCCTCAAATATTCCATTAAATATTTGAGTCAAAAACCTCACTGCCACCTCTCCAAGACATTTCCAAACCTCCACTGGTATGTCATCAGGTCCTACTGCCTTCCCCTTCTTCATTCTTTTCAGAGCTTTCCGGACTTCACCCTCACTAATCTTTCCCACTTCCTGGTCCACAGTTTCTATGACCTCCACTCTTCTTTCTCTTTCATTCTCTTCATTCATTAGCTCCTCAAAGTAATCCTTCCATCTTCCCATCACACTCTCCTCACTTGTTAGAACATTCCCATTCCCATCTTTAATAAGCCTAACCTGTTGCACATCCTTTCCAGCCTGATCCCACTGTCTTGCCAATCGGTACAAGTCCTTCTCGCCCTCTTTAGTGTCCAGTTGATGTGCACGTGGATAATTGATGTGCACGTGGATAATTGATGTGCACGTGGATAATTGATGTGCACATGGATAATTGATGTGCACATGGATAATTGATGTGCACATGGATAATATATGTGCACGTGGATAATTGATGTGCACATGGATAATTGATGTGCACATGGATAATTGATATGCACATGGATAATTGATGTGCACGTGGATAATTGATGTGCACGTGGATTATTTGTGACTTTCCTGCCAGTTCTGTGAGCTTCATAGAGAGCGTAGATTTGTGTTGAAAAACTTTCCCTCCATTTCTGCGGAAAGCAGCATCTAGAAGCACTGTTGCCTTCTGGGTAATGTAGTTATTTTTGACTAAAATAACTACAAAATGTCAATTTCTAAACTTTGAAGTCATTTCTGCTGATTCAGCAGCTCAGAGCTCTGCAGCCTTTCTGATCAAACAACCACCACTAGTTTTATATCTACAAATACTTTTCTTCATATTAAAGACACATCATCTGTTTGATGCCAGTCTTTTTAAATAAAGACTTCATGTGAGCTGCTAGCTCTCAGAGTGTGTGTTAGGGATGACTCTCAGCTACTACAACATCTGGTTTTTACTCAACATCTGTAAAACTGACTCAGTTGTAGCCATGTTGGTGTTTTCTAATCTTAATTATCAGATTAACTCCTACAGTTAATCTGTTGTACATCCATCCATCCATCCATTTTCTTCCGCTTATCCGGGGTCGGGTCGCGGGGGTAGCAGCCTAAGTAGGGAGGCCCAGACTTCCCTCTCCCCAGCCACTTGGAGCAGCTCCTCTGGGGGAATCCCAAGGCGTTCCCAGGCCAGCCGAGAAACATAGTCCCTCCAGCGTATCCTGGGTCTTCCTCTGGGTCTCCTCCCGGTGGGACATGCCCGGAACACCTCACCAGGGAGGCGTCCAGGAGGCATCCTAACCAGATGCCCGAGCCACCTCAACTGGCTCCTCTCGATGTGGAGAAGCAGCGGCTCTACTCCGAGTCCCTCCCGGATGACTGAGCTTCTCACCCTATCTCTAAGGGAGAGTCCAGCCACCCTGCGGAGAAAACTCATTTCAGCCGCTTGTATCCGAGATCTTGTTCTTTCGGTCATAATAATAATAATAATAATAATAATGTCTATTCCTGTCATCTGCGTATGTTTCCCATACACAGACGAAATTCGTCTCTGCATTTAACCCAACCACCTACCAGGTGGTGCAGTGAGCAGCCCGAAAGCGCCCGGGGAGCTGGAGAAATAGGTGTGCACTCATAGACACCCCAAGCTGGGTAGTGGCCGGGGCGCGAACCCGCGACCTTCGGATCCGTAGTCAAAAGCCCTGCCACTAGACCATCTTGGCTCCTAAAGCTCATGACCATAGATGAGGGTGGGAACGTAGATCGATCGGTAAATTGAGAGCTTTGCCTTTTGACTCAGCTCTCTCTTCACCACGACAGACCGGTACAGCGCCCGCTTCACTGCGGACGCTGCACCTATCCGCCTATCGATCTCACGCTCCAGTTTTCCCTCATTCGTGAACAAGATCCCGAGATACTTAAACTCCTCCACTTGGGTAAGGACCTCCTCCCCGACCCGGAGAGGGCACGCTACCCTTTTCCGGCTCAAGACCATGGCCTCGGATTTGGAGGAACTGATCCTCATCCCGGCCGCATCACATTCAGCTGCAAACCGCTCCAGCGAAAGCTGTAGATCACGAACTGATGAAGCCAATAGGACCACATCATCTGCAAAAAACAGAGAAGCGATTCTAAGGCCACCAAAACGGATCCTCTCAACACCTTGGCTGCGCCTAGAAATTCTGTCCATAAAAGTTATAAACAGAATCGGTGACAAAGGGCAACCTTGGCGGAGTCCAACTCTCACCGGAAACGAGCCTGACTTACTGCCAGCGATGCGGACCAAGCTCTGACACCGGTCGTACAGGGACCTAACAGCCCATATCAAAGGGCCTGGTACCCCATACTCCCGGAGTACCCCACAGAACCCCCGAGGGACGCGGTCGAATGCCTTTTCCAAGTCTACAAAGCACATGTAAACTGGTTGGGCAAACTCCCACGCACCCTCCAGGACCCTGTTGAGGGTGTAGAGCTGGTCTAGTGTTCCACGACCAGGACGAAAACCACACTGCTCCTCCTGAATCCGAGGTTCGACTATCCGACGGACCCTCCTCTCCAGAACCCCTGAATAGACCTTACCAGGGAGGCTTAAGAGTGTGATCCCCCTATAGTTGGAACACACCCTACGGTCCCCCTTTTTGAATAGGGGAACCACCACCCCAGTCTGCCAATCCAAGGGAACTGCCCCCGATGTCCACGCGATATTGCAGAGTCGCGTAAGCCAACACAACCCCACAACATCCAGAGCCCTAAGGAACTCAGGACGAATCTCATCCACCCCCGGAGCCTTGCCACCGCGGAGCTTTTTAACCACCTCGGCGACCTCAGCACCAGAGATTGGAGAGCCCGACCCAAAGTCCCCAGGCTCCGCTTCCTCAGTGGAAGACGTGCCAGTAGGATTGAGGAGGTCTTCGAAGTATTCCGCCCACCGACTCACAACATCCCGAGTTGAGGTCAACAGCACGCCATCCCCACCATAAATGGTGTTGGTCGCGTACCGCTTTCCCCCCCTGAGACGCCGGATGGTGGACCAGAATCGCCTCGAAGCCGTACGGAAGTCATTCTCCATGGCCTCTCCGAACTCCTCCCACGCCCGAGTTTTTGCCTCAGCAACCACCCGAGCCGCATGCCGCTTGGACTGCCGGTACCTATCTGCTGCTTCCGGGGTCCCACAGGCCAAAAAGGCCCAATAGGACTCCTTCTTCAGCTTGACAGCATCCCTCACCGCCGGTGTCCACCACCGGGTTCGAGGGTTGCCACCACGACAGGCACCAACAACCTTGCGGCCACAACTCCGATAAGCTGCCTCGACAATAGAGGCGCGAAACATGGCCCACTCGGGCTCAATGTCCCCCGCCTCCCTCGGAACGTGTTCAAAGCTCTCCCGGAGGTGGGAGTTAAAGCTCCGTCTTACGGGAGACTCTGCCAGACGTTCCCAGCAGACCCTCACAATACGTTTGGGTCTGCCAGGTCTGACCGGCATCCTCCCCCACCATCGGAGCCAACTCACCACCAGGTAGTGGTCAGTTGACAGCTCCGCCCCTCTCTTCACCCGAGTGTCCAGGACATGCGGCCGCAGATCAGATGAGACGACAACAAAGTCGATCATTGAACTACGACCTAGGGTGTCCTGGTGCCAAGAGCACATATGGACACCCTTATGCCTGAACATGGTGTTCGTTATGGACAATCCATGACGAGCACAGAAGTCCAACAACAGAACACCACTCGGGTTCAGATCAGGGGGGCCGTTCCTCCCAACCACACCCCTCCAGGTCTCACTGTCATTGCCCACGTGAGCGTTGAAGTCCCCCAGCAGAACAAGGGAGTCCCCAGGAGGCGCACCCTCCAATACCCCCTCCAAGGACTCCAAAAAGGGTGGGTAATCTGCGCTGCCGTTCGGCGCATAGGCACAAACAACAGTCAGAGCCCGTCCCCCCACACGTAGGCGAAGGGAGGCTACCCTCTCGTTCACCGGGGTGAACCCCAACGTACAGGCACCAAGATGGGGGGCAACAAGTATGCCCACTCCTGCTCGGCGCCTCTCACCAGGGGCAACTCCAGAGTGGAAGAGTGTCCAACCCCTCTCAAGGAAACTGGTTCCAGAGCCAGAGCCATGCGTTGAGGTGAGTCCGACTATTTCTAGCCGGAACCTCTCAACCTCACACACTAGCTCAGGCTCCTTCCCCACCAGAGAGGTGACATTCCATGTCCCAATGGCCAGCTTCTGTAGCCGAGGATCAGACCGCCAGGGTCCTCTGTTGTACATGTACATTCAATTACTTTATGACAGTTTAATTAAAATACATTTACTGGTACATGAGATATTTTACTAACAGACACACAGGCAGGCTAATATGAGTGGCAGACTTTGGTGGTGGTGGTGCTAAACAGTTCATAGTAACACAGCAGAGGTGTTTGTCCCTTGTTGATGTGAATCTTTAGGTTTGAATCCTCTTTATTTGTCTCTAAGTTGATGGAAGCATCAAAGTGATGCATGTAGAACAGAAACTAAAGGTTCTCACATGTTCTCAGTCTCCAAGAGCAGCTGCACAACCTGAACATGTGCAGCTGCTCTGCTCCCAGTCCTTTGTTGCAAGTCTCAAGAGTTCAAGAGTTTGATTCTCATCATTCCACAACATGACATGCATGAGGAGGAACCAAACAGTTCCTGAGCTCCACTTATGTCAGCATTTAAGAAGTAAAGAAGAAAATAAAACTTTATAACTTGATGTTGATTTATTTTCTCACACTTCACCTGCTTCTCTTTACTGCTGCCAGAAAGGAGAATGATGAAGTGATGTTGTTTAGAAGAAAATGTCTCGCTCACTTTTCTTCATGTCACTGCCACAAGTGACAGCAGCTCTCTGCATGTGCTGCATCACTTGATTGATGTGACAGGAGGAAAGGAGAGGTGTTTGTGAACTCTTCAGAGTGAGCTCTCGTCCAGTGCTCCCTCAGCAGGAGCTCTAAGTCTTCCTTCTTCTCTTCTCCTCCATCCTGTTGGAAGCTGCACACTATTGACTTCAGCTCACATGTTCAAAAACATGCATGTTAGGCTCACATGTTCAAAAACATGCATGTTAGGCTGCCTTCAGGCCCAGGAGGAGCATGCAGAGAGATGTGTGCTCTCAACGGGGTTTGCCTGCTTAAATAAAGCTTCATGAATAAATCAATAGTTTGATCACATGTCAGTCAGTTTGACATGAACACACATGACGTCATGTTTTATTTCTGGTTGTGGGCTTCTGTGTCTGAGAGTCTTTCTAATGGAAACAGGATCAATTCTCTTCAAGTTCCTGTCACATCCAGTTTTCATGATAAACACTAAAGCGTTCATGGAAAGAGAACATTACTGATGTATGGCAGAATCAATTCACGCAGCTCACATGAACAGTTGTGGAGATATTTGCATGTGCAGGAACGGAGAGATGACAACGCCTGCATGGAAACACATCATTGCTACAACAGCTAACACAGACAGGAGCACAGAGTCTGATGTTTCTTTACATTATTCACAGTCACTATTAAAGAAAGATGAAGAAGAGTCACATCTTGTAGAAACAAAGATTTTGAAAGACTTCTTCCTCTTTGTTGTCACTTCCTGTTTCACTCCGGCCATGCCATGGAACTAATTCATGGATATTATGCAGAATTTATTCTATATTAACATGTTCTTCCTCTTTTTGTGTTCGTGCATGTCACAGGCATTTGAAGGTCCAGTTTCTTAGGTCCACCTGTAGAATCCAGTCCAACAGTGGTGCTGCTGGGAGGTGGACTGGTCTCCAGTTTGAATTAAATTCACAGTTTGAGCTTAAAGCTCCACTGACATCATCTTTTAACTTTCCATAAAATGGCACAACATATATATATATATATATATATATATATAATATACCGTATTCTCCGGCGTATAAGTCGCACCTTTTTGCCTACATTTCTAAGCCCTGCGACTTATAGGCCGGTGCGACTTATACGTCGATTTTTCCAATATTTTGGTCATAATTTGACTTTGGTCAAAAACTCCAAAAATGGTGCAGTACCAGTTTCGGCCGCTATGGGCGCTAAGAAACCCTTTACAGTACCTACACTGTTGACATCTGCCTGGTCCAAAAATGGTGCAGTGACACAGAAGATGAAGACTTCAATGGTTTTGAATAAATAAATAAAAACCATAAAATAAATACAGTATCTGTTTCTGTCATCATTTTAAACTGAGACACGTTTTTTACTGTAATGTCAGCTAATAAAAATATATTTTATGTGTTTATCTTTAAAGATAAATGATGAAAGACACAAAATATACAAAAATTATGTTCATTTATTAATGAAAAGTTCAACTAAGACACATCAAACAAAATACTGTAGTTTTTATGTGATAATCTTGTCAAAAGTCCTTCCAAACAATTTGGCAGCCAGTCCATTTTGGGCAAAACACCAGTTCACGTGAGGTGCGACCTATAGGCCGGTGCGACTTATAGGCCGATGCGACTTATACGTTGATTTTTCCATTTAATTGGGCATAATTAGGTTGGTGCGACTTATACTCCGGTGCGACTTATACGCCGACGAATACGGTATATATATATATATATATATATATATATATATATATATATATATATATATATATATATATATATATATACAGGAACCCCTCGAGTTACGTCAGGGATAGGGACCTACGTGTGTGACTTAGGTCGATTTTGTCGTACCTCGCGGACCAAAAACACATGCCTATCGTAGGTCCGCGTTTCTGACATAGGTCGCGGTTATACCGCTAACGGAGCGCCGCACACATATTTAATGGCATGAGACTGAACAAGCAGACATACTAAGGCCATAAACACGCACAGAACTGCACAATAAATAAAAAATATAATGTCTTACTTTGAGCCGGTGGCCCCGACTGCCAGGCGGACATTTGCGGCGAGCTCCCGGCCGCAGATGGATCCTCCGCGGCATGTCGGCTCGGTGTCTTCGCCTGTGTTAGCTGCTTTGTTAGCTGCTGTCGTTAGCATGTCGGGCGGCGTTGTGGCCGCCGATCGCGGGGCGATCCGCGGCTGCTCCTCCGGACCTGAGACGTCCACAGAGTTGACCGAGTGTTTCCAGCTCATTTATCCGTATGAGGCAACCCTGATCGGGCACACGGAGCCAGCTGACAGTAGCCTCCGGAGCTCCATTGCAGTACAGTTGTAAAATGGCGACCGGAAGTGGCGAGCGGAAACCGGAAGTTGCGTAAATACGATTAATTTCTTATCAAAACGTAAAATTAATAATTATACTTTATTTATAAAGCCATTTAAAACAACCACAGCTGCAACAAAGTGCTATACACATGAAATTAATAACTTTTAAACACAAAAAAAAAAAAAAAATATTTTTTTTTTAATCATATTTTTATTAAATATGATAAAATCGTAAGTCTGAGTTGCCGTAGGTCGCAGGTGTCGTACCTCGAGGGTTACCTGTATATATATATATATATATATATATATATATTAAGATTGACCTCTGATCGTTTTTGCTAAAACAATGTTAAATTAATTAAAATTCCTCTCAAAAACAGTTTAAAATTAGCGCCTTTTTTTTACATGATAAATACGGGTTTCCCCGTCGCGCGATTATGACGTCACACACAGACTCGCGTCAACTGCGCACCTTGTTTACAATGGACAAGATACAAACGCGATCCGTCCAATTTAGCCATTTAAAACTTTATATTTTAGCGGTTTGTCTTCAGAGAAGCCAAAGTTATTTCCAGTAAATATCCACATGGTTCATCAACATCTGGCTCACAAGAAGCCCACATGGTTCATCAACATCTGGCTCACAAGAAGCCCACATGGTTCATCAACATCTGGCTCACAAGAAGGCCACATGGTTCATCAACATCTGGCTCACAAGAAGCCCACAAGTCAGAAGTCCAGCAGCTTTTGGACCAACTCAGCTGTTTTCTATCAGAACCCTTCCTTCCTTCTTTCCTTCCTAAAACACGTCAGAATACAACTTATTTTATGGAGTAAAAGAATAGGGCTGTTGATGAGGCCTTTTTTCATGAATTATAGACAACTTTTTGTTTCTAAGGTCAGGTGGCTGTGGCGGCCATCTTGAACTGGGTTGACTCAGAAACTTGATCATTTGTAGATGTACATACAAAGAATAAAAAGTGTGAGCTGGAAAACCTGAAACCTGTGAATCCTGCCTAACAATGGAAGAAACATCTGCTGGAACCTGATGGTACGTCCAGACCAAACGCTTTTTGAACGGCCAAAAAGTGCGAAACGCCTCAAGCTGGACGCACGGGACCCAGAACGGAACGTGAAGCAGCGGCGCGGTGGCGGGGGGGAGTTAGCAGAGCTGACTTGCTAAACGTGAAAAGTTCACAATTCAAAACTTACCCGATATCCCGACTTCCTCACAGGCACTCCGCCAGGCAAGGTCCTCTTTATCTCTCACCATACTTTAACACGACTTTGCGGGTTATTTCCGTGTCTCACAAACAATACGTCACACAGTTGCGCAACACCCGTCCCCTCGTTACCGCGTCACATAGCTGACTCCCCTCTCTCTCCTCCCCGAATCTCCCTAATTGGTTGACAGACACGTTGAACGGCGAAATCTTCAACATTTTCAAGGCGAGCTGTGGAGGCTGCCGCGGACTCACGTGCATGGAAAACGCTCAACGCGCACGTGACGCCCAACGCCTAGAGGCGCGTCCCCCATTGACAACTCCTGCAGCTCAAAACGCGTTCGGTCTGGACGCACCATGAGAGTCGTCAGGGTTTCACCATCCCTCTGAATACCGTTTTCAGGGAAACATGGAAGTTCAAATGTTTTGGAGAGATCCAACTCCTCCCTCTTAATGGTTCTTTATCCAGACAGCAAAAACTAATTGAAGTGAAATAATGAAATGTCATCGGTCTTACAGAATTGAATCTAAATTCATTCATTCAACCTTTATTTAGTCAGGTAAATCTCATTGAGCCTCGAGGGCTCATTTACAAAAGCGACCTGCTACAAACTAAAGAATGATGAACAGCAATGGTAGAATTTCCTTAAACAACAAACAACAGAAAAAAAAGAAAAAAAACGTAGGAGAGAAATAGAAAGTGAAATGCAAAGTATCAAAACTAAATTGATTATTGATGTAAAAACTAATAATGATGGTGGTCACTAAATGTTTGTTCAACTGTCATCTAAAGGTTAATTTCTGGTTGATTTATGGAACATTTGAACACATGTAAACTAAGAATTTGGACTTGTAGCAGGACACCAGCAATTTGATGAAAATTCATGTAAGATTCACAAAACTAGGTTTCAAATTAAAATGAAGATGCTTTGTTCTATTGAAAATAAATCAGTGCATTCCACTCAAATTATTACCAGGATGCAAACTATTCCACAATCATAAGCTTTATTGTAATCAAAAGTAAAATAAAATCAAGAAATACAGCAAAATAAAACAAAAGCTTTTACATCATCAAGTATGAAATTTGATAATAACTTTCAACATTGATTTACAGTGGTATTAAACCAAACAGCTTGTTGTAAAATGATTGGAAACATGATTGAATTATCACATAAATATTTTGAACAGTAGAACTTCTAATTCTAATTACTACCAATTCATTCAACCTTTACTTAGACAGGTTAATCCCATTGAGCCTCGAGGACTCATTTACAAGAGAGACCTGCTTTCAACAAAGAATGACAACAGCAACAACAAAAGACAATCATAAGAGAGGCATACAGATTTTTAAAAACAAATGTAACTAAAAAAAAAGAGACATGTAGGAGGAGATGTATGAAGGTAGCAGACCAAGAAGTGATTTAAAAATGAAAATGTACAAATGGTACAATAGAATAGGACACACAGCCTTGATAAATCTCTTAAAATAATTAGAAAGTATGTATGCAACAGGACTATGTGACAAGTGCACCAGCAATCTCCCTGAAACATGTAGTGGACATGACCTTGGTCATCTGAGATGCAGGATTACACCTTCGTCTTTTTGAACTGTCCCAATGATACCTGTTTACTGATTCTCTCTGTAAGCAGACTTTAACACAGTTTAGTCCTTTTTAGTTGAATCTAATAACATAGTCAATCACAAAGAGACTATTTCTACTCTTTAAGTTTATTCTAATGTAATCAAAAGAGTAACATTTTTTCATTTTCATATGTGCTATTATATTGTGTTACTACTTCATTAGATGGTGTCTAAAGGTGCCAGAGTTGAAAAATATGTCCAACCGACTTGCTCAGAAGTTGTTTTTAAAAGGAGAAACAGTAACCTTTCACTGGAGTCTGTATGTCTCTCACTTCCAGACACTTTATCTAAACAACTCTCTCTGTTTTCTAAACAGACTCCTATTTTCACCTTGAATGTCTCAAACCCTCTTTTTGTTTCTACTCCTGGCTCACAAACCAATGAGGGACTGAGTCTCTAATGTCAACACTTTTGTTAAAAGCATTTGCTTCCGTGAACGTGTCAGTCTTGGAAAGAGAACTAAGCCATGAAGTCTCTCTCCTAACAGCTGCATGGACGTGTGGTCATTGAGTCAAAGACCCCGTCTTCAGCTAAAAACGTATACCATGCCAGCTATAAGTCAAAGTAGCCTCATAGCTACAA
>JBBPBX010040497.1:0-10566 GCA_038048925.1 Garcialebias charrua
GAAGCCATCCTGGGCCAATAGAAGCGCTTCTTCAGTAGATCTGTCAGTCGCTCCACTCCTAGATGACCCATGTCATCATGAAGGGATCGTAGAACTGTCTCTCTTAACTCAGCTGGGAGGACTAACTGCGTCCCATGTCCCCCTGATTGTCTCTGTGTCCGCCTATGTAGCAGACCATCCACCATTACAAGGCGGTCTTTCTCCCTCTTGAACAGCCTGAACTCTGGGCTCACTTCTTTGTCGTCCGTCCACGACCCTTGCTGTACAGCTGTCCTTACCCTACCAATGACCTCATCCCTCCTCTGTTCCTCCTCTATCTCAGCCCTAGATAACTGTTTTAAGGAACCCAAATCCAGGTGAGTAGGGAAAGCAAACACGTCAGGAATACACTGAGAAGAGGCACCCAACTGATCTACATACCTAGGTGGCATTTCCGACTGCTTGGTGACCACTGTAACCATGCAGATGGAACGTACACCCATGGGAGATATATGCTCCCATCCCGCCCCTTCAGCCCCAAAGGTCCTCGACAACACATCTGCGTCAGTGTTTGTCCTACCTGGCCGGTACTGGATGTCAAAATCATAAGTTGCTAATGCAGCTAGCCAACGATGCCCTGTGGCGTTAAGTTTTGCTGTGGTCAGCACATAGGTCAGGGGATTGTTATCTGTCCTCACTGTGAATTTGGCCCCATACAAGTAATCGTGGAATTTGTCCACAATCGCCCATTTAAGAGCCAGAAACTCTAGCTGGTGCACAGGATAACGCTGCTCAGCAGCGCTTACCCTACGGCTTGCGAATGCCACTGGTCGGAGCCCCTCTGGGTGTTCTTGATATAATATTGCACCCAGCCCCTTCAAGCTGGCGTCCGTATGCAATATATACGGCTTGTTAGGGTCTGCGAAGGCGAGAACAGGAGCGCTGGTGAGGCAACCTATGATGCGATGAAAAGCATCAGTACATGCATGGCTCCACCGTTCTCCAAATGGCTCGCCCTCTTTGAAGAAGCCTTTTGCCTCCTCTCTCGACCTACCCTTCCCCTTCTGAGTTGGGCCACCGTTCTCCAAATGGCTCGCCCTCTTTGAAGAAGCCTTTTGCCTCCTCTCTCGACCTACCCTTCCCCTTCTGAGTTGGGCCATACCCTTTTGTGAGATCTGTAAGGGGTCTGATGATTCTGGAGTAGTTTGCGACAAATCGGCGGTAGTACCCACAGAACCCGAGGAAAGACCTCAGGGACTTCAGGTCAGTAGGCCGCGGCCAATTAGCTACGGCCTTTACTTTCTCAGGATCGGTGGCTACACCCTCCGCCGATACTATGTGTCCCACATACTTCACTTTTGGTTGGCAGAACTGGCACTTGTCCAAGGACAGCTTCAGCCCAACCTCTCTAAGCCTGTCTAGAACCTGTAGAAGCCGTTCCTCGTGCTCCTCCAGAGTCCTCCCAAAAACTATCAAATCATCCAGGTAGACCAATACCTTAAGCAGATTCATATCCCCCACAGCCCGCTCCATCAGCCTCTGGAAAGTTGCAGGAGCCCCGGTGACTCCCTGTGGCATCCTTTCAAACTGATAGAACCCCAGGGGGCAGATGAAAGCTGTTTTTTCTTTATCTGCCTCTGCCATGGCGACCTGGTAATAACCCGACCTTAAGTCAAGTACCGAAAACCACTGGCTCCCTGTCAAGGAATCGAGCGCATCATCGATGCGAGGGGTAGTGTACTGATCGGGCACGGTACGACTATTCAAGGTTCTATAGTCAATGCACATTCTGACATTGCCGTTCTTCTTTCGGGCCACAACTATTGGAGACGCATATGGACTGCGTGACTCCTTTATAATACCCTCTCTCAGAAGGTCCTGCAGATGTTTTCGAACATCCTCAATGTCAGCAGGCGCCAGTCTACGTGACCGTTCTCTAAAGGGTCGAGCGTCAGACAACCTAATATGATGCTCTACCCCTTTAGCAAGCCCCACATCCCATTCATGCAAAGAGAACACACTGGCTCTATCTGCTAATTTTTTTCTCAGCCTAGCTTTCCAAGGCTCTGGGATAGGTGACCCACCAAAGTTAATGAGTTGAGGGTTGAACTCGTTGGACACCCCCTCGGACTGAGGTTTTGTCTTCAGGGGCGCAGTTACCATATCAACCGCGCATAACTGTCCCACTACAGTGCCAACTGGGAGAATTACTTCCCGGCCGGACTCGTTGTGCATACAAACTGGGAAACTATCCACAGTCACTTCTGAACTTGGCAAGACTAACGGTTGGAGAAGCACCCCTGCAGGGAGTGAGCCCCTGGGTGACATGTCCACCATCAGCACTTCCCTGTCCAATGGGCGTCTCAGTTTCACCTGGCAGGCGGCCCGACAGCCGCTGTCAGCTGGTATGGTTAGTGGGCCAGGCCCTATCCATCTCACGTAGCCCAGGTCCTCTTCCTCACCTGTAGTCTGAAGTTCCTTCTGCTCTGAAGTTTTGGTCCGGATACCTAGTGTCTGCGCTAGATCAACCCCAATGTCCGAGCTACAAAGCTGGGCTAACCTCTTAAATAAACTAGCATTAGTCCCCAGAACAACAGGGGTCTGGTCTGGAGTCCTGGGACCTGGGCAGACCAAAGCCAACACAGAAAGTGATTCCCTAGTCCCGACTACAGTTTCAGGGAACTCAATTTCTACCAGAATATACCCCAGATAGGGATAACTGGTGTCACTTAATCCCCAAATAGCCAACCCAGACACTGGTAAGATCTGAACATTAGCTAAATGCTTCTTATACCACTCCTCAAAGATAATGGTAACCTGTGAGCCACTATCCAGTACCGCATCGCAGGCATGACCATTCACCCTCACAGATACAGTTGACGTGGGACCTATCAGTCCTTTTGGAATAGCCCTGTTCCCTACTGATATTGCCTCACTTCTCTTGACAGTGCAGTCTGTGTGCGAGCTTTCCCCAAGCCTGGCACCCCCCATTTGCTCTTTTGCTCTTTTGAGAGACTGGATAAGCTTCTGAATGACTCTACTCTGGTTCTCAGCATTTTGGCATTTATTTGAAAAATGCCCATTGTCACCACATCTGTAACAAATGCTGTCCTCTGAACCTCTGTTAGTCCTAACACCCTGTGTTTTACCAGGACCCAGTCTTTTGGGTTCCACCTGCAACATATTAGCTGACATATCTAAAGATTGGGCCGTTTGGGCTGACATCTTCTGCTGTAGTCTTTCCACTTGTTTCTTTAAAGCTACTATTTCTGAGTCTTCCCTACTTTCTATCACAGGACACTGTGTCTCGCGAACCGTCAATCGGTCACTATCTGTTTCGTGCCTAGTGCTGGGTTTCATAGCAGCAAACATGGTTTTCAACTCTTTAATATCTGCTTTCAAAGACTGTATGTCAGTCTGACGACTGCCTGCAACTTGTACCCGCTGTACAGATGAGCTAAGCTTAATCCTAGCTGCTGCATATTCTTCCTCCGCTCTAACTTCTGTTAATAACTCTAAAAACTTTGGAGGATTCTGCCTTCTCTCCCTCAACTTTAGCTGTACCAACATGAGGTCGGAATATACTGCCCCCCTTAATAGTTGCTCTATCCGGGCCACATCTACCCGACTGGCCTGCATCCCCCCTTTGCTAGCTATTAAGGTGAGGGACTGCTCCACTCGTCTTAGAAAGTCTGACAGTTTTTCGTCTTTCTCCTGTTGCAGTAGTCGAAACTTGAAATACAGATCTTCACCTGATTCAGCGGTGCCAAAAGCACTCTCGATGGCATCCAAACACTTGGAGGGTGAGACATCTGGCTCCGCTGTATGTACGGCTTTCACCACCGCCAGAGCGGGTCCCCGAAGACATTCTATGAGGCGTCTGCGCTTTTCTTTAGCTGAACATTCGCTCTCATCCACCATCCAACGAGCCTGCTCCAACCATTGCTCCAATGTTTCTTCTCCTGGTGGTGTGGGTAGGGAGCCAGAGAATATACGCAGGCGATGGTATCCACTGTATTCTTTCCCTGGTCTCTCTACTTTGGCCAAAACGTCTCCCACTGCACGAATAATGGACTCCACTGAACAGGTAGGTCCAACAGCATCCCACGAAGTTTTGACAGATTCCGGTTGATCGCCATCAGAAGCTGGACTCTGCGCTGCTGCAAAAATCGGCCAGCAGAGATCAGTAGCAGCATGATGCACTTCAGCTGGGACTCTGCTTGGGTCAACTGGTTCTCTACTTTCACACAAAACCATCAACCGGCCCAGCTTCTGGTTGTACATCCTGCCCCTCACTCTGACTCGACCCAGAATTTTTACTGTTTGTAAAGTCTCTTCTATCTGGTCTACTTCAACGCCTGGGGGAACGAGAGCCAAAACTGCACGGGTCTCGTCCAATGATTCACCCTGACACCATTCTCTTAGCCTAGTCCCCATCTCTGTATAAATAGTATTTCTTTCCATGGTCGTGCAGGATTAACTACAAACACTACTTTTACTGTGACAGGCTATTAAACTCACTACTCTGTTTTACTGCCTATGTTATTCTTACCGCTATACAAGCTGCTTAAATTCACAAAGAAAAAAAAACTAATCCCAGCGGTGCCTCCATTTTATGTAGCGCCCCCTAGCGTCTTTGGCATTAATGAGGGTGGCTAACCTGAGTTATTTAATATCAGTGGTATCTCTACCTGTAAACTCTGAATTTATATCTTAAACAACCAGTATAACACAGAAGAATAAACATATGTGGCCAGCCACGAGAAATGTAGGAACAAGTCGGCACAGCTCTAACTGAGAAAAAATCAATAAACCTTCAACTTCTGAGAAATTAGTGAAAATCGTTTTTTTGCAAAATGTACCAGTTGAAGTTGTGAAGAAACCATCCCATGCTTTAAAAAACACTTTATAAGTGTTTAAACTGTTAAACTTTGTGTTAGAATTAAGTTTGTTTTCAGAGTAAAACCAAGCCGCAGTGATTTGCGTACTGGGGGCGGGGTCCCTCACAGCTGATTAACATGCGGGACTTGTTTGGCTGGTATCAGAGCTCTTCGGCCAATAACGTGCAGCTTTGAAAGAAGCACATGGCTACTTAACATCTATAGATCACCCAGTGGACACAAGGAACAAGGAAAATAATAAAATAAAGCCGATCAAAGCGTCAGAGCGGTCAGCTGTTTTTCGACCGACCCGAGGGGAAAAAAAAAGAAGCCTTTACTGCGTGCGCAAGCAAATCAGTTTCCATCCTACATAATACATCCATCCATACGTCCATCCATCCATCCACTATCTTTATTTCATTAGACAAAGCAGACACGCGTAATCACCGCGCCATGCGCGCAGCCACTGCGGTAAAGTGAGCCTCTACTCGGCTCCGTGTCTGCAGCCATGGTCTGTGTCCAGCAGCGCATCGCGCAATCACACGCGTTGGATTGGCTTAGGTTTTACAAATCGCAGCAAAGAAACTAAAATTTAAAGCACGATAATGGTGCACCAATTATGCAGATTCAACTGGCCGTTTGAAAAGGTAAAATGTACAGTTAACATCGGATGGATCAGCCGTTCTCACGCAGCTGTCAGCTGCTGTCAGCTGCTGTCATCATGATAAAAAAGCTGAATGGAGCAGCGTGTTTAATTAAAATAGCCTTGTTTTTCCCAGATAATTTTGCTCTAAAATGTTTTTGTTTATCTTTATGTAAGGTTATCTTTAGAATTTATTTTTCATGTTAATATATATTTGGTGAAACAAGAAATCTTTCTTTCTTTGAAATACATTATTTGGATGAATGGATGGATGGATGGATGGATGGAAACCGACCAGCCCACAAAAGCTTAATAAAAAAGACCTACAGCAAAGATAAGGCCTTTCTGCCCTGATGACACAAAAGTCATGTAGCACCAACACCTTTGTGACATCTAAAATAAGTCTGTGCAGGAGCTTGGTGTGTGTAAAGCCTTATTTTATTTTGTTTTCCCCCTGTCTAACCTTCTTAGATGCAACATAAGCATCTCCTGAATTTACTCAACATCTTCAGCTATTATACAAACTTTTCCAGTGTCATCAACTTTATAAAGTGCATTCCTGTCCTGTAGGGGAGACCGGGTATGGTTGTAACACTTTTTGCTCCAGCACCTTTAACTCACAGAATTTTTGAGCTAGAGTTTTCAAACTTTTATACAAAATACCCACATTTGTTGACTACAAATGGCACCAATTCAAACCTCTGCAAGAATATCACAGACCTCATGAGTTCATGTCAAATACATGGTGGTCCTTTGTTACAACCACACTTGCTGGGGTAAGTTGTAACAATTAGACAAAATAAGCAAAAACAGAGGCCACACCATGTGATATGCTTCAAAAAGAGGTTTACTGAATTAAAAGAACAATACAAGAACAAAATGTCTCTCTCTCTTTCTGTGACTGACCATAACTCAAATACAGGTGGTCCCCGACTTACGAGCACATCGACTTACAACGTTCCGGACTTACGAGCTGACTAACGAATAGTAAAGTTGTACAGAACATACAGAAAATACAGCACTGGAATGTGTTTTTAGATGAAAGTGTGTTAGCTATTGTAAACAAAGTTCTGTGCATGTTTATGAACCATGTTTGTGTTGAAAAATGGGTTCGTAGTAGCGCTAGCATACATTTTCCAACTTAGTCGGGGACCACCTGTATACTGTTTGTGTGTGCATGTGTGTAAATTATTCTACTAGAACAATCTTCCTTAACATGTAGACCTATAATGCCTAAATATAGTATAATGCCATATAAGGCCTAAATAATGTGCACAACCCACCCCAACCCTGTCAGCCATGTTTAGCTAGCTGTAGTAGCATAGTGGTTTGAAATTAGCACAGGAAAATGCATCACATTTTGCCTGAGAAATTACACTTTCATCTAATGTAAGTTATATGGTTTTATCTGCAACAGTATAAGTACTAAACAAAATATAGTCATGGTCAAAAAATTTACTTTCTTACCTCAAAATCAGTTTTTTCTCCTTAGTATCTGCATGTACCTGTTTCCAGACTTGACAATGACAATATGGTATTGTGGAGGAAGCGGGTAAACACTGAAATGATCATGTGAATCCTATCATATCCCTGATTGGTGGAACTGGTGGTGTTACAACTCTCCCCATGTTACAACTATACCCGGTCTCCCCTACCTTTAACACCATTTTTATTATACTTTTACTGCTGTTAATATCATAATTTTTACCATTGGTGTGTGATACTGTTCATTAAATTTTTAAACCTCTTTTATGTTGTGTGTGTGAAGCACCTTGATAACAGTTTATCTGTTTTTTTTTTCATTCAAGCTTTATTTATACAGGCTAGCCTCGTTGAGCCACGGGGACTCATTTACAAGAGGGACCTGTCTCACTCACACCTAGGGTCAATTTTAGAGTTACCAATCAGCCTTACATGCATGTTTTTGGACTGTGGGAGGAAACCGGAGCACCCGGAGAAAACCCACGCATGCACGGAGAGAACATGCAAACTCCACCCAGAAAGGCCCCCAGACCGGGATTTGAACCGGGGACCCTTTTAACTGTGCTATATAAATAAAATTGACTTGACTTGACTACTGTAGTTGTGACCCTTATTTTTTGGGGTGGGCTGTAACAAAACAATTAACATTATTAATGTGTAAAACATGTCACAATAACATAAAATACAATTCTTTGTATTAATGTTGTTTTTTTAAAGATCAAAAGGAAGTTTGCCAGTAGGAGTGTAGGAAAAAATAGATTTTTTAAAGAAAGACTCTGGATTCTTAGTCCTGGCGATTCAGAATCAATTCTAAATGCTCCAAAATCAATTTTTAAACATGTTTAATTTTACCCTGATGCATGCTCAATAATCCAGGTACAAAAATAGCTAAGTCTGGTATTCAGCTCAGTCTTAACACCCTCTCACAGTGGATGAACCAGTTTGCTGATGACAGCCGAAACCAGCTGCTCACATGATGGAGGACCATCAGCCTAACAATGGATCGTTAGCACCCTGATGGTTGTTTGCTATTCACAGAGGGCTGAGTGATACCAGCAATGACAGCATTATTGTCCCCCTCTTATAATGCTTGAGTTAAAGGTTACTACACTTTGGTAGGCTGAAGTCTGTTTTTGTCTGTATATTTTGAATTATTTGTATGTGATGGACTGGAGACCTGTCCAGGTGTCCCACGCCTCTCGCACAGTGATGACTGGACATGGACACCAGTGAGCCCCATGACTCTTAAAGGAAGAAGTGGTTAAAGATGATGGATGGATGAATTATTTGTTCCTATATTTTTATTTTATTGTTTTAGAGGAATCCAGGCAACTAAGCTAACCTAATACAGTACTGGTAATTCAAGTTACAGCATTTAATGCATTCCTGTATTATTTGTTTGTATTTTTGGTATGAATATCAAATGATTCAAAAACTTTGATAAAGTACAGAACCTACAATTATTGTTTTAAATAAATGTTCTATTTGTTTACATTGTTGTTAATGTTTTCAGTTTAAAATTATTGTTTTAAATAAATGTTCCATTTGTTTACATTGTTGTTATTCTCAGTTTAAAATTATTGTTTCAAATAAATGTTCCATTGGTTTACATTGTTGTTTAATATTCTCAGTTTAAAATTATTGTTTTAAATAAATGTTCTATTTGTTTACATTGTTGTTAATGTTTTCAGTTTAAAATTATTGTTTTAAATAAATGTTCCATTTGTTTACATTGTTGTTATTCTCAGTTTAAAATTATTGTTTCAAATAAATGTTCCATTGGTTTACATTGTTGTTTAATATTATCAGTTTAAAATTATTGTTTTAAATAAATGCTCCATTTGTTTACATTGTTGTTTATTCTTTTCAGCTTGTCAGTTACAAAGCTGAAACTAAATTTATGACCATTTTAATAGAAAAATCATTTTTGAATCAAAAATTGTTTCTGAATCGAAAAATTGATTTTGAATCGAATCGTGATACCAAAAATCGGAATTAAATCAATTCTCCAGACACAGAGATTCATACCCCTATTTGCCAGCAAAGCTGAAGTTCTGCACACCTTCCTAGGCTGTGAGTCTGTGTTGACAGTCAGTTCTGGGGGTTGGGTTAACGCAAATTAATGTAAATGAACAGCAATTGTTAACACCCCCAGGTAATGCTTCTGGAATGGGGACATTCTTCCAAAACTTTGAAGCCTGTTTTCTCCCTAATCTTATTTGCAGATTGCCAACATTGAAATGGCTGTATCTTCTTCATTTTTTTTTTGAGCGACATGTGTTTGGCATCATCGGATAGCTTAGAACCCACACTTTAAGATTCTGTAAATAACTCAAAATGACCCAGGGGAGACTTGTTCCTGGTTTTGCCACGGCCAGTCACATATGCTTTAAACACATGAACAGTTTAATAAACAATTTAAATAAACAACAGACCACTCTTTTTATTTTACAATTAAATGAAATGATACTTTTTAACCCCTTTTTAAATAAAGAAAGGAAACTTAATGCCGGCTACTAAAAAAATATAGTTTGGGTCGTTGCAGGCCTGATGTTGGTGCACTTGCGCTAACATCCCCCTTCAACCATGTCCCCGATCACCTGAAAACCTCCGTCTCCTGGAGGTCAGTCTCGCCGTTCCGTCTGCTTCCGTCCTCGCGTCTCTCTCTCTCAGCTGGCGAGCCGCCAACCGTTGGTGAGTCACGTGAGCGCTCGCCCCTCAACTGGCAGAGTAACGGACAGTTCTCTGCTGGCAAGCTGCCAACCGTTGGTGAGTCACGTGAGCGCTCGCCCCTCAACTGGCGGAGTAACGGACAGTTCTCTGCTGGCAAGCTGCCAACCGTTGGTGAGTCACGTGAGCGCTCGCCCCTCAACTGGCGGAGTAACGGACAGTTCTCTGCGGGGTTGCTCACCCAGTCCTCGGCGGCTGTCTCTGCTGGCTAGCCGCCAACCGTCCAACAAGTCCCGCAGCGATAGCCACTCCACTAGCGGCGTCACGGACAGTTTTCTGCGGGGTTGTCCACCCACGCAGCTCCAACCTCCACAGCTCGGCCGGAGTCCTTCTCTCCCCCTTCAACGGCTCAAACAACGGTTCAGCCAAGTGTCTCCACCACGACAGTCCCTTCACTTTCGAGGGGAGGAAAAAACTAAAAACATTCACCTTCGCGTTCCTCCTTTTATCCTCTCCCGTTCTCTACCTGCTGGCACAAGCCCCTCCCACACCTCCAAAATAAAATCCCAAACTACTTTTACAAACAGTTATTAAAACAAACAGTATTAAAAGTACATTAAACTCCAAAACTACTTTTACAAACAGTTATTAAAACAAACAATATTAAAAGTACATTAAACTCCAAACACAGTATGTTTACATGTTCTATAAAACAAACATTAAACACCATTTACTTATCCATTCATTCACTACTAAATAAAATAAATATGAACTCAAACCAGAGGGTTACATATATATATATGTATGTATATATATATATGTATGTATATATATATGTATGTATATATATATATATGTATATATATATATGTATGTATATATATATGTATGTATATATATATATATGTATAT
>JBBPBX010040497.1:19107-29341 GCA_038048925.1 Garcialebias charrua
TATCTATCTATCTATCTATCTGTCAAATGTATTTTCTTGCATTCTTGTTTTCAGAATATTACCTCAGATTATCTCATTCTACCTCCTTGCAAGTTTTGCATAGATGAAGAAAATGTATGACATGCTTTAAAAAAGGAGAAAATTCTGTATTCATGGGGAATATTAAAAATGGCTATTCTATAAAGCTGATTTGTGTCTCAGAGGGTGTGCAAAATGCAGCTTTTAGAGTTGATATCAGAAACTGATTGTTTATGATTTTTGTATATATGTTATTTATTTATTTATTTTAACATATCAAACTGTATTCTGGAGAGATGGTGGGAGAATATCTTCAAAAGGTCAAAAAAGGCGTTCAATACAGAACAACTGGACTTTATTTGTAACAAACAAGACGTTTCGCTTCTCATCCGAAAAGCTTTATCAATTGAGTTAGGAGACAGTGAGGGGGAGCAGTTATAACAGGACAAACCATTGACACGCACCAACATATGTAAATTGGTCAAAAGGTAAACTCAGAAGGTCCAAGTGAGTTCATTTGTTTCCATTTTCTTTTCAAGTGTTGCCCTAAAACGCTTGTTTCATAAAATCCTCCTCTCTAACTGAAAAAACATACTGGTGTTTTATGAGTTCAAGGTGAGACTGAGAAAGAAAGCCACATCCATAGTGATGATAGCAAAACAATAACCTGAACCTGAAACGGTCTGCAGGGATTTTAGGGTTTTCTCAGCTGAAACTGAGTGAGAGGTGAACAAACAGGCCTTCAGTGTATTTCAACCCTTAACCTGGTTTGGACTATGGATGGAATCCAAAACATCATAGACAATCCATGCAGCTCCTTGCAGAATTTATAAACCAGCCATGCTTCATCTGCTCAGTGGGTTAACATTTTACTTTTATTTTTATTTTTGCAGTGAAGCAACACATACTAGCATCAGTTATCTCAATTGATTTGTATTATTTTGGTTGGTTTTTAACATGTACTTGTTAATATTGAGGGGGTAAGCAATGTTTATCTGTTTTTGGAAGAAAATCATCACTGCATTTTGTATAAAAACTATGCTCATCTAAAAAAAAGCTGCTTTAAAGCAAGGATAATTTATTGTAATAATTTGTTTCATTTAATACTCATGTTTGATTGAATAGACTTGAAGGAAACATTACAATAGAAAGAGTGTGGCATGAAAATGAGCTCCCCTGACCGATGGTCCTTAAGTTGTCTACAAGACTCACACTGAACTGTTTTCTTTAACGTAACTTTTGACTTGAATAATGCCTGTTGTCTCCACACATTCACTGTCCCTGGACTCAGACTGCTATAGTCGGACTAATGTTTACTCATTTTTTTTCTATGCTTTTAGGCAATAAAAAAAAATCCTTAACACAGTTTGTTTCATTTGACGAATAAAAGCTGTGTTTAAATCTGTCAAACTCATTAAGGTCAAGTTAATAATGTTGAATATTGTTGACAATCATTAGAATTAAGTCATGTTAAATATTATACGTTTTAACATCTTCTGTTTTTCCAGAAGAAGAAAAAAAAAACCTATAAGAGACACCTGTGTGAGTATTCTAAGACAGAATCTGTTTACTCGGTATATCAGAGGGGAGTGATAAAACCTGAAATATCCCCAAAATGCTTACACTTCTGAGAGCTGAGAGTTCACACACAGTTTCTTGTGTGACACTTTTCAGTTTGTCTGTTTTCCCCATTCTGATGTGTTCATCTGATGTTCATCATTTATTTCTGAGCAAAGGAAATAGCAATTTTGTTAGAAGCAAAGCAGTTCCAGTAACTACAGAAGACAAACGTCGTTTTTCTCACTGCAAGACTCAAGTTTTCGGCTGAAAGCACAAGTTAGCTGAAGGTTGCCGATCGCCTGCACAGCTTCTCATCCGCTGAGACACCGACCCCTGAAGCAGTCGGTGACATTTGGCTACCTTGGGCAGTGCCTGGCCTGGCCAGTCCTCTCCTTGTGGTGTATCCTGGTCTGATCCACCAGCAAAACCTGAAAGTTATGCACCATAACTCATGTTCCCTGAAGGAAGGGAACGAGGTGCAACATATGCTATGGCAATCAGCGCCTCTGCGCGGTTACCTGAAGTAATACACTCACGCCTTTACGGCGAGGGCGTCAGCGTCGCGCCAGAGGCCCCTCCCTCTGGGTACTTAAGCCGCTGACGCCCATCCATCTTTCTCTAAAATGCACTTCACCGAGCTTTCAGCATTGAAAGGGCCAGATATGTCGCACCTCGTTCCCTTCCTTCAGGGAACATGAGTTATGGTGCATAACTTTCAGTTCCCTTTCAGTCTGGTTCTCTCGGTGCAACATATGCTATGGGAACGTAATTCATTCACACCCTTGAAATGCTCAGCAAAATGCATGTGAGAACATCTGCCTTAATACGGCAGGCATTTCCCAGCCACTCTCCACAAGGTATGTAGAGAGCACAGCTTGAGAAGAAAAATGCCACATGTAGAAACATCAGCCTGATGTTACCACTGGACACAGAGATGAAAACACCAGCTAGAGACAGCATAAGCGTCCTATGCTAGTGTAATTACTCATCATCTCCTTTTTCCATGGAAATCTTGAGAAGCAGGAGGAAAAGAGCAAGGGACCTATTACGCCACTGGCAGTCAGATGGCAATGTGGAGGTAGAAAACCCAGTTCAAGCACAGGGTAACCTTCCAGGTCCCAGGGGAGAAAATTTCATATGTACAAGGGACACACACGAGTCCCTCATCTGTTTCTTGAACAGACAACTACTAGGACTGTCAAAGAAGCCCATCCTGATGTTGGAGAACTGTCAGAGGAGAGGGGAACCCTTCCACTGAAGCACCTCCCAAGTAAACATAAACACCAAGGGTCTCCCTTGTGTATGCTGTTGTTGTTGTTGGAACAAAGACGATCAGGCCTTAGGCCCTCAGCCAGTTCCCTTCAGTGGCCAGGCTGAAGGCTGCCACAGCTCCGGACGTGGGTGTAGAAGCTGCCCACGTGCCTGAGTCAGCAGGTCTCTGTAAGAAGGCAACTGCCATGGTATCCCTGAACATTGAGAAGTAGAGGTCACATTGTGAGCTGGCTCCGCATGGGAACAAGTCCACCGAGGTTCTTCCAAACCGTGACCAGACCTGATCCACGACTCGTGGGTTCAGTCTTCATTCTGTTTCCAAAAGAGGCCCTCCTTGAGAGGGCATTCGCTCCGTAATTCAGTTCACTCTGAACATGAGTCGTCCTGAGCGACAATAATCCTGGAGCGTACCATGTCAGCATCCTCTATGTCAGGCTGAGGAGGGCTTGGGATCTCATCCCCCCCTTCCCAGTTAATGAAGGACACTGTGGTTTTTGTTATCTGATTACATCAGGACGTGCTATCCCGTAATCAGACCTTTACCAAAGAAGTATTTTGCTGACAGGAATACGGCCAACAACACCAGGAAGTTGATGTACAATCTTGTTTCCTGCTCATTCCATAGGCCTTGGGCATTCTGATTTCTGCAGACTGTCTCCCCATCCTGTTTTCGAGGCGTCCGTCGTGATGACCACACGGGATGACACCCTACCTTACGGGACCCCTTCCGTGAACACAGACAGGTCCCTCCAAGGTTCCAGGACCCTCAGGCACTTTGAAATGATTCTAAACTTTCCTGCTCACCCAGACGGGGGCGGGTCGTTTTTGTTGGTTTAGCCATATATGCAGGGCCCGCATCTTCAGTAATGCGTGTGGCACACAGGGTATGGCTTCCGCCAAGAGGCCTAAAAGGCGTTGGCATATTTTCAGGGGAATCTGCTCATTCAGTTTAAAATTTGCCAGGCAACGACAAATCGAGGAAACACGTTCATCTGCGAGCCATGCCCTGTACCGGATTGTGTAGACCTGCACTCCCAGAAATACGGTAATCCGTGATGGGGTCAGGTCACTCCTTTGTAGGTTTATGACAAAACCGAGAGACTCCAGGTGAGATATCACCCTGCAGGAGTGTGACTAGGCCTGTATTCTGCTTCTGGCCAAAAACGAGGAGGTCATCCAGGTAGTTCATAATCCTGACTCCTTGATTCCTAAGAGGGGTCAGGGCTGTGTCCAGACATTTAGTAAATGTACGAGGAGCAGTCTTCAAACCGAAGGGTAAGGCTTTGCATTCATAAGCTTTCCCTTCTAAGGCAAACCGGAGGAATTTCCTGTGCCTCCTCCACACGCCCACATGGAAATAGGCATCTTTCAAATCCATTGTACATGCAGGACTAGGGGACTTGCCGTAGTGTCAACATTTTGAACTTGAAAGTTCTTGTTTCCTTGCCCAGAGTCCTGAGATCCAGGACCGATCTCAGGGATTGATCTCTTTTGGGCACCAGGAAGAGCTTGCTGTGCTGACCAGAGCATGGTTTGTGTTCTGGAACAATATTTATTACTCCTTTCTGCAGCATCGTTGACACTTCCTCCCTCAGCACGTGCACGCGTGCTAGGTTAATGTCCGAACACAGCACCCCCACGAAAAAAGGGGGGGGTCCCTTGATGAACTGTAGCTTGAGCCCACAACGCATCCGTTGTCATGACCCATTCGTTTGTCAGACACGCCCTCCAGGCCTGCGCATGCGCCATGAGCCTGGGAGGGATGTCTAGCTGCTGCTTGTCATGTTTGAGTGCGGGAGGGGTGGCCTTCGACCCCTCGCGTACTCTGGAGCAGGCCGGTCTGCCCAGCAGAAGACATAGCGAGATCTGACTGTCTCAGGCAGAACTCGTGTGTCCCACTGTGGTTCATAGTCTGACCTAGTAGTTTGTGTTTCACAAAATTGGTGAGTCAAGAACCAGGGCAGTCTGTGCTTTGGTACTTTCATTCTTGTATATGCATGAAACAGTGTTTGTTTTTTATTACACATACAGCAGACAAGTTATGTTTAGTGCGCACACACATACTGTGTGGTTTGGTGCATGTACTGCATCCTGCCGCAAGAGCCTCCAGCGCATTGTGAGAGCAGCTGAGAAGATAGTCGGCACCTCCTTCCCCTCACTGCAGGACTTACACAGCAAACGCCTCACTCGGAAAGCCCACCGCATGGCAGGTGATCCCACACACCCACTACACAGCCGCTTTAGACTGCTGCCATCAGGGAGGAGACTGAGGAGTCTCCAGGCTCGAACCAGCAGACTGAGAGACAGCTCTGTTCATCAGGCAGTCAGGATGCTAAACACTCTGCCTGCTCTGCCCCCCCTCCCATTTGAACTGCCTTAACACTAAAACTTTCTCACACATTACCACACAACACAAAGATTTTAACACTGGACTCTGTGTCATCAAACGGGTTATTCACTAAACTCTCGGTCATGTGCTCATACAGTTTGCACTACTTCTCATACTTGCACTAATGTTTGTATTACATCACTGCCTATAATCATAATACTGTTTACATTCTCTGTTTACATTTATTAATACTGTTTACTTTTATTACTACTGCTTACATGTAATTACTACTGTTTACATTTACACTACTCTAATATCTACACCACTGCTGATACATATACAGTGTGCTCTGAACGGTCTTATTTAGGGATGCCCAATGTGCCTTACTGCATATGCCACTTTTTGCCTCTATAACAACATCAACTACTACCTCATACATATACTGTGTACATTAACTCATACGCTGCTTTGCCACTTTGCAAATGTCAATGCTAGAAACCTTAGTTTATTTTAGTTATACTTTTTATACTCTTTTTTTATACTAGTATGCAAAAACTCAGGCCAGTATTATGTTCATTAAATGTTTAATGTTTTAGTTTTAGAGTTGGTGTAAATTTTCATACTCTTATACCACTATGCAAAAAAACTCAGGACAGTGTTAGTTTTACTATTTTATGCTTATGTCTATTATTATATGTTTCAGTGTTTCAATGTTTAGATGTTTACTGTTGCACCGAGGGACTGAGAGAAACGCAATTTCGGTCCTGTGTATGTCCTGTACAGTACATATTGCAGATCTGACAATAAAGTTGACTTTGACTTTGACTGCATGCAGATCTGTTTCAGGTTAAAAAGATAAAATAAAAAAAATAAAAATAAAAAACACTTTACTGTACACAACATTTTTATTAATATTCCTTAAAGATCAGCCTAAAACCTGATAGAATAAAATAAGTTCCTGTTTTTGCCTGTGACAGCAAACAATTTGACAATAATGTTACAAAACCATCTCATTTAAATCCTGTTGCTCTTCTGCACTGTTCCTCAGCCAACAAAAGGTTTCCGGAAGTTTAATTATTTTTTTAAAGTTATGTGAGGATTTAAAATGTTTGTGCTCCACTGTTATAAAATGAGATGTTTATCTAAAAGATCAGTTTTTCAAACTGTCATGAACAGTAAAATATAATAAAAGGACTTTATGTGAAACCAGGGTTGTATTTTGCATTTCCTGGATCACTGACAGATCAGCTCTGAGTATTTCTCGACTAAAAGATGATACAACATTAAAAGGTGGTATCAACTTTTATTTCTTTTAATTATTTTAATGAAACTTCTGCAGAAATCAACCTGTGGGCTGGTTTCTGCAAACAAAATGTTTGGTTGAATACATCTTATTTTGCATATCGGTGGGTTAAATCAACTTTTTTTTGCAAAACCTGTGACCAGTTGTCAACTACCATGAGGGTTTGTTTACCTACAAAAACAGCCGAAGTAACTGAAAACAGGTCAATAATGGCGACGTCAGTGGAAGAGACATTTATGAGTGAGAGTTCAACAACTTTGACGTATTTATGCTGAAATTTGTTGAGAAAATGATGATAAACAAGTTTTGTTTATGTTGAGTGCTTACCTGCGTTTTACAATTGCATATCAACATAATCTGAAAAGCTCCTGCACCATTTGATGTTATTAAGAACCATGTTTGTTTTATTTGATAGTTTATGGTGAGTGTGTTTAATCCTCTAAAGCTGAGCCACAATGTCCAACTAAAGAAACCATTTCCTCCTAAAGAACACAAAGGAGGAACAACTGAGCTAAAACAAGCAGAAGACAAGCTAAAAGAAGCAGAACATTAGCTACAAGCTAAAAGAAGCAGAACACTAGCTACAAGCTAAAAGAAGCAGAACACTAGCTACAAGCTAAAAGAAGCAGAACACTAGCTACAAGCTAAAAGAAGCAGAACACTAGCTACAAGCTAAAAGAAGCAGAACACTAGCTACAAGCTAAAAGAAGCAGAACACTAGCTACAAGCTAAAAGAAGCAGAACACTAGCTACAAGCTAAAAGAAGCAGAACACTAGCTACAAGCTAAAAGAAGCAGAACACTAGCTACAAGCTAAAAGAAGCAGAACACTAGCTACAAGCTAAAAGAAGCAGAACACTAGCTACAAGCTAAAAGAAGCAGAACACTAGCTACAAGCTAAAAGAAGCAGAACACTAGCTACAAGCTAAAAGAAGCAGAACACTAGCTACAAGCTAAAAGAAGCAGAACACTAGCTACAAGCTAAAAGAAGCAGAACACTAGCTACAAGCTAAAAGAAGCCAAACATTAGCTACAAGCTAAAAGAAGCAGAACATTAGTTACAAGCTAAAATAAGCCAAACATTAGCTACAGGCTAAAAGAAGCAGAAAACAAGCTAAAAGAAGTAGAACATTAGCTATAAGCTAAAAGCAGAACACTAGCTACAAGCTAAAAGAAGCAGAGCATTAGCTACAAGCTAAAAGAAGCAGAGCATTAGCTACAAGCTAAAAGAAGACAAGCTAAATGAAGCAGAACATTAGCTACAAGCTAAAATAAGCAGGACAAGCTAAAACAGGGTACAGTATATGCAGGAATAATGAAGTTAATTTCAATACCTTTTCAAGACTTTTAAAAGACCTTCCAAAATAAATTCAAGACCTTATCGTCACTTTGTTTTATTAAGCAACAAATCTTTGATTTACAAAACTGCTGTTGTTTTCAATTAAATCCGTGAATCTCAAACCTACAACAGAACTGAGATACAGTGGAAAGAAAAAAGTTCAAAAGAAGAAACTGAACCACGACTAGGTTTAAGAAAATATAGCTTAGGTTACAACAAGACTCGTAGCTATTTTAAAGTAACTTGGTTGAACAATGGAGAATAAGAAATAAACACAGTAATCATTACATGTGCCTCAGTGCAGTTGCTTTGCATTCCAGCAACTCTTCAGTTTGCACCAGCTCACTGAGTTTTTCTTTACGTCTCCTTCTCAAGACATTGGACTTGGTGATCAGTTGGGCCATTAAAGAACCTGACTTTCCCTCTGCCTGCTCTGCCAACTGATCTGCATCTTTTTGCAGAGAATCGCACACCTCTTGTAGAACTTTTCTCTTTTTTTTCAGTTCTTCTAACTCAGCTTCAGCGTTTATGCTTTTTTTTTTTTACAAAATGTACAATAAGCCTCGCGGTTATTCTCGGCGACAGGCCTCAGCCATTCTTGAAAATCTGGCATCTCCAACCAGGAGTCCGAAAACTTGCATTTACCCATTGTTCTCACAGTCTCGCGGCAACTTACTCGAACACACAGACTCAACTTGGAGATAAAGCAGCCGCGCATGCGCACAAGATAGGCCTAGCCGTAAAGGCTGTTGTAACCTGACACCCTAAATTTGTGCGAAGCAGTTTCCGAATCCTCCGCGGTGAGGAAAACAAATATTAGTCATACATACTTTTTGCTGTCAAATTATTTAAAGACCGTGTAAAGTGAAATTAAATGTGTGTTTTTAGTTTGTCACATGGCATAAATATGTGTTATTAATCACCCATATAAATCTGACTGATTAAAAACATTGTTTACCTTATAAAATTAAGTCTCAAAAATCATGAAAAAACATGATTTTGCCTTGCCCTGGAACGCTGGGGGCGTGTCAGTGCGTGGGCGTGGTTTCAGCGCAGCTGCGCTCGTGTCCTGCCCCTGAGCTGACTGTGTGGAGAGGCAGACAGCAGAGCCAGTAAACCTGCTCTGTTTTTATCTGAGTTCTGTCTGTAACAGCAGCTACTTTTTCCAAGAGTTACGCTGTTTTTGTAAATAGTTTTCTTGTGTGTTTTTAATCTGGAATGAATAAAAAAAAAAAAAAAAAAAGAGTTGTACCATGCGGGAATTGAACCCGTGGGTTTGGGACGGAAGGCAAGCGCTTTATCCATTGACCTATCCAGGCATTACAGATACTCGGTATAAAACCACGCGGTATAAAAACATGTTATGATTTGTACGGGTGCCCTGACCATTGCGACATCCAGGGAAGATGCACGAACGAGGCATAATTGATTAGCTAGCTAACAATGAACAAAATATCTATACAGGTAACCCCCGACCTACGACCCCATCGACCTGCGAACCACGGGACCTACGAACATATCATATTTAATAAAAATATGAATTAAAAAAAAAAAAATAATTTTTTTTTTTTTTTTTGTGTTTAAATGTTCTTAATTTCATGTGTACATCACTTTGTTGCAGCTCTGGTTGTTTTAAAGGCTTTATAAATAATAATTATGATAAAAAAGATCATTTCTGATCATTTTTGAGCAATTTTTGAGCAATCTTGGGCAACAGGAAGTAGGTCTTCAGTTTACACGGTCACAAATTAATGTAGAACACCGGACGCTATTTTAGGTTCAGTCACTGGGGTCTCCGGTCACAAATTAATGTAGAACACCGGACGCCATCTTAGGTTAGCTGCCGAGAGCCGGACGAAGACTGGTGACCAGGATGGCTTCATATGGATTAATTACTAGCTGGAAACGTCTCTGTGAACTTTGTGGATGTCTCAGGCAGCAGCGGATTTATCGCCGATCGTGCCAGGCCGCCGTGCGAACACCTCCGGCCGGCCTGGCTACACCTCCGGCCTGGCTAGCTCCAGAGCTAACACTGGAGCTAACACGGGAGCCGGCCTTTTGAACACTGGTGACCAGGATCGCATCATATGGATTAATTACTAGCTGGAATAGCTCTGTGGACGTCTCAGGCTGGAGCAGCGGCTGGAGCAGCAGCTGCAGATTGATCGCGCCGCCGCTCCAACACTAGCTCATGGCTTGGCTAGCAGAAGCTAGCCAGCTAGCTAACACAGGTCTGGAGCAGCTGCGGTGGCTTGCCGGCCCCCGCGCTGCTTGGCCCGAAAACAATCAACGCATGGCAACCTATGTCGGCTTTGACCATCTCAAAGTAAGAAAATATATTTTTATTTATTCTGTAAATGTGAATAGCAATGTTTAACATTACAGTACACTACTTTACATGCTTAAATGTGTGC
>JBBPBX010040498.1:0-24595 GCA_038048925.1 Garcialebias charrua
TGAAAGAGGTTTTTTTATTTATTTCTGTACAATGTGGATACATACGTCTTACTTGAGATAGTTAAATTATTTTAAAAAAATAATTTGTTACTGCTTTGAACATTAGCCTATGTTAATATAAATTTACCACTCAGATGCTGGACCCGTTCGTTCCACACCACCAGATTCTTCAACAGCGTCAGGGCCTGAAGCCAGGGGCTCAAATTGATAAGGCTCAGGGCCAATTGAGCTCTGCTCCAAGTCTCCCTCAGTTTCAGGTGATGGAGGTGGAGAAAAGTCCTCCACCTCTACCTCCTCCTCTTCTGGTGAGGAAAGTGGAGAAAAGTCATAGACCTCCTCCACCTCGCTGACAAAACTAGAGGTGTCGCTTTGGTCACTCTCCATGCTGCATATATTATGCTAATGCTAGCTGCATGTCACGGTCCTGGCCACACCCACCTACTCGCTCTAACCCCACCTCCTCTCCTCCTCTAGGCGGTGCCTCTGCAGTCTATCGGAACGCCCATATTGGTGAAGTTTTTGAATTTGAACTTGGGGAGGAGTTAAAGACCCAGAGCCCGTTTAGTCGCTCTTTAAATCACGTAACTTGAGTCCAGATAGATTAATTTAGCTCAGATAATTTTATGTATCTCCCACGCTGATGTAAGAGTAATAATATTAATGATTTCTGACTAATGTTTATCAATTTTTAATGCTTTTTGCAACACTTGTGAGTTACACACCATTCCTGGAGTAAACATTTTAGTTTTGTGTCAAGCTAACCTTTAAATTATTTGCAATTAGGTTTTATCAGGCACAGAGTTATGTGAGAAAACTAAGCTCATTTTCTTCACATGACCTTGTAGCCCTCCTTGGTAAGAGATGTAACAGTCTAGTCAGATAAGCCTTTAGCCGTGCCTAGCACCACCTTTGAAAAACATGTTTTTGCCTGAAGTTGAGTGAAGCCACACACACATACCTCAAGGTATAAATGAACAGCGCTCAGATGAACATTTGAGAGTCTGCCGCGGGTCCTGATCAGATGTCTGGTTGCAATGATGTGTATCCCCCGCCAAACTGTGAGGCTCTCCCAGTTTGTGTCAAAGGTGAGAGATAATGTATTTTACCGGTACATCAATGCCTTGAGTTTGTATGTGCTGTTATACTGTGGCGGATTTAAATGACACATTATTTCTAGCAGGAAAACAGTTTATGTGTGACTTGTATGTGTTTATTGTACATCTGAGGTGATCGTACAATTGTATGTGTTTTCACTTTTCTCTTTTATTTGTCACAGTTCTCTTTAATAAATGACACATCATTATTTTAAGGAAGTCTGTGATGTGACTGTGTTTTTTTCCTAAACAATTGTGTTTATCCTTCCGCAAACCTAAAGAACATTTGATTTAGAAATATAAATCATTTTTGGCAACGAGGATGGGATTTGAGGAAGGAATGCATGTTGTTTAGAAAAAAGGAAAAAGTGTGACACTGTGTTCTTGTGGCGGGTGGGAGTCCCGTATTCATGGAAGCAGGGGTGTGATTCCCCGTTCCTGCCGGTATGCAGGGGTGAGCTGGAAGCGGGTGGAAATCCCATTCCAGTGGACTGTGTTTTGGTTGTGTCTGTCAAGCGGTTTAGGGGACGCCTTGAGCTGCGGACTGATTCTTTGAAGTGTTGAGGAGAGTCAGAGGACACAGGCGCACAAACACAGGTTTTGAAACGCAAATTGAAAAGTAACAGAAGTATTGTGCCAAGGTTAAAAGGAAAGAACCCTTGTTGTGATAAGTCTGGTGATTTATTTTTTGACAGCTCAGTTGAAGTAAAAAAAAAAAGAGGAGCAAGCGCTTTTCTGTGTGTGCAACCATGTGTGGGAGGTTGCACGACAAGACAAAGGAAAGCCCAGATGAATTGTTTATGGGTGCTGTTGTGTGCGTAGTAAAAAAAAAAGAAGAGCGGCGGAGCTCGTTGAAGCAGAAGTGAATCGAGCAGAACCGTGAGACGGATCTGCAGGTCAGGGGTAAAGATTGTAGTGGAAAAAGAGTGACATGTTGGAAGACTTCAGTAACGCATGTGCCTGAAAGCAGAAGTGTGGAAAATAAACGGAGTGAAATGAGGTTGTTGACAAGAGGCTGAGATAAGCTTTGTTCTGAAAAAAAGAAGAAAGGAGAAATATGTGTGGAGCGTTTGGGACGAGAGAGATAGCAGGGTGTGTGCGCGGAGCAAAAGCAGCCCCGCTCCCGCTGTCATGAGTAGGGATGTAAAAAGACGAAGGATGGGGGTAGAGGAGAAGTAGCGGATCGGGAGTGTGGTTCTCAACGTGTGGTTCGTGGGCCAGAGGGGGACGGTCAAGGTGGTACACAGAAGTCTACTCATGCTGTTTTGTTTTGTTTTGTTTTGGAGAGCACTGATACAGTTTTTTCAGTTGAGCTGGTCACTGAAGGGTTGAAATCTAGATGTCATTAAAAGGTTTAAAGGTGCATTGTGCTGGTTTTGATCTGAGCAGGCTGCAAGATATGTTTTTCATGCAGCGTCTGCCTCTCGTGTACCTGCAGCCGAGTTTAGATCTGCGCGCGGTTTTGAGACTAGAAGAGTAAAAAGGGAGCAGAGGAGGCTGGAGGAAGAATTAAGAGGAAGTTTAAAGAGGAGCAGTGGAGGCTGATGGAAAGTGAGAAATATGTATGGAGTGTTTGGGACGAGAGAGAACAGAGGTCATAAGGGTTAAGAACAGTGAAGCAGAAAAAAGAAAAGGCGAGTTGTATCTAGATTTGCAGATTTTGAAGAATTTAGATAAATTTATTGAAGGGAAAAATGTACAAAAAGTGTTGGTTTTCATGCTTGTTTAAAAAAAAGAAGAAGAGGGTTTTCAAGTTTTTTTTTCTCCAAGTTTAAAGAATGGATATTTTATCTAAGGGAAAACTAATCTTTATTATTCTATTTGTCACAAGCATTTGTTTTTTTCTACAGCTCGTGTATTGTCCTTGTCATCTGTCTGCTGGGACAACAGAGGTGGGCCCAAAGGACTACGTGACTGACTCCAGTGAGAGGCGCCTGAGGGTGGTATCTGGTGTCGTCTGATGGGTCATCACTTCATCGGTGTCACAGTGCTGCTGGTGACCCCTCCTCTTCGATGCCAAGACGTCTCCTGGGGGAGAACAGAGAGGGTCATTGCCACAAAATGAACTGTGTTGAGAAAACAGGATGGCTTCAAATTTGATTTTATTTTATTTGATGTTTATTCATTCATTTTAAAAGAACAATACAAGACAGTTTCATCAGATACAAGAATACAAGTAGGATAAAATGAAGGGAGCAGAAAGAAGATGAAATCTTATTATATCTGCCCCTTATTTCACAGTTTGTTCAACCAATGATAACCTTCAAACTACATCACAAAATGAATAATTCTACTTAATTTTTCTAACTGTAATATACAAACTACATCAGAAAATGAATAGTTCTACTTAATTTTTCTAACTGTAATACACAAACTACATCACAAAATGAATAATTCTATTTACACAAACACACTAAGTTACATCATATATAGTTTTTGAGCAAGTCCTTTTAGACCTTTTTCTTAAATGTATACATTGATTTTGTATTTTTAACATCACTCTCCAAAACATTCCACAATCTAACTCCTTGAATTGAGGTAGACCGTCCCTTTAAGCTGGTTCTGAATTGTGGTTTCCTGTGAATCAGTCATGCTGGTGACTATGCAAGCAGACGGTGTCCAACGAATGTGACATTCCAGTGCGTCGACCTTATCGCAACTTTAAGGTCTGCCTAGTGTTACATGTAACAGTGTTTTAGTGCCAGCTGTTCTAGAGGGTGGAGCCACGAAGATCCATTGTGAAGTGACAACGAGTTTGGAACATTTCTGATTGTTCCTTGAGTTTTTTTATTTTATTTTATCTGAAATGATGAAATATGATTTGTTTTTAAGACTAAATGATGATAAGACTGAATGATGAATAATTTGAATTACAAATATATCTCGCCTATGACATACAAATGTGATATGTGCTACAAACAGGGTGTTGTGTGACTGGACAGTAAAATCGTCCTCGAAAATACCTAGGTGCCTTTTTAAAGGATGAATGTGTTGTACACTCGTGGGAGTTGGGACAACAAGACTTATTGATTTGATTGAGTTCCTTTGTCTGACTGTCCATTTGAAAGTGTTCACATTTATTGAGTAGGGAAAGGTTTTACATGCAGCTAAACTGATAGAGCGAGAATATGCAGTGTCCTTCCTTTACTTTTTTTAGTGCTTTGTTTTGTAGGAAGGATCATATAATTAGATTAGTTTGTACACTGTCTTAGAATGAAGATTGAAGTTATAATGAGAGATAATCGACTATAAGTCAGGGGGACCGAGTAAGTTTGGTGTGTAGAGCTTTACGACATGCGTTATGAGGTGACAGGAGCAAAAATTTTCAAAATTTGACAGAAATCAGAGGGTGGAATGACGTAAGAGTAATAATATTAATGATTTCTGACTAACTGTATCAATTTTTTAATGCTTTTTGCAACACTTGTGAGTTACACACGATCCCTGGAGTAAACATTTTAGTTTAGTGTCAAGCTAACCTTTAAACTATTTGCAATTAGGTTTTATCGGGCACAGAGTTATGTGAAAAAACTAAGCTCGTTTCCTTCACATGACCTTGTAGCCTCCTTAGTAAGACAAACCCTTCAGATAAGACATGTTTTCCTTTAGCGGTGCCTAGCACCGCTTTGCTTAGATGAGAGTGAGTGTATCACGCACGCACACACACACCCAACACATGTACATACACACTTCACATTATAAAATAGAGCCACTCAGACAGAAAGTTGAGAGTCTGCCGTAGGTCCTGATCAGATGTCCGGCTGCATTGAAGTGTATCCCCAGCCAAACTGCGAGGCTCTCCCAGTTTGTGTCAAAGGTGAGGGATAATGTATTTTACATCAATGCCTTGAGTTTGTGTGTGCTGTTATACTATGGCGGATTTAAATGACACATTATTTCTAGCAGGAAAACAGTTTATGTGTGACTTATATGTGTTTATTGTACATCCGAGGTGATCGTACAATTGTATGTGTTTTCACTTTTTATTTTATTTGTCACAGTTCTCTTTAATAAATGACACATCATTATTTTTAATAGAGTCTGTGATTGTGGTTTTTCCTAAACAATTGTGTATATCCTTTTAGGAACCTAAAGAAAATTTGATTTAGATATATCATAAAACACACGCTAACTTAAATACTGTACTGTTTATTATTTTTAAAAAGCTATGTCTGGTCCTCTGGACATTCAAAAAACAAAACAAAGCAAAAAAACGGTAGAAACGTTTCGTCTTTCGTCCGAAAGACTTCCTCAGTCTGAGAAGCTGTATTCAGCTCAGTCTTATAAATAGCACCCTCTCACAGTGGATCAACCAGTTGGCTGATGACAGCCGAAACCAGCTGCTCACATGATCAAGGAGGACCATCAGCCTGACGATGGATCGTTAACACCCTGATGGTTGTTTGCTATTCACAGAGGGCTGAGTGATACTAGCAAAGAAGAATTTATCTGACAGACAGCTCACCCAGCCGGAGAAAGAGATTCTTGCCAGGGGACTAAACTTTGCAGTGGCACCAAGTAGAGTTCCGTTGGTGGAGATGATCTTAGCCACTGAGTCAGCCATCCGTAACAACAAAATTAAAGAACTTGAAGCAGAACAACTCAGAGTCAAAGTTTCAGCCTGTTTCACTAATGCCAAACCACCACCTTCCAACATCAGTAGAGAAGAGAGGGATGCACTCACCACTTTTAGCAAGGACAAAAACATAATAATTCTCCCAGCAGACAAAGGAAGGTGCACAGGGATTTTGAACCAGAAAGACTATCATGAGAAAGTTATGTCACTCCTTGGTGACTTAACCACTTATGAACCGCTGAAAAGAGATCCAGGTAGTGGTTACAAGAAGAAGTTGATAAATTTCCTTGAATAATTTGAAGCAGGACAAGGCTATTGACAGTAGTCTGTACCACAGACATACCCAGGGGAGGCCATGCCAGGTCTGTATGGTTTACCCAAAATTCACAAACAAGGTGTACCTTTAAGACCAATTGTTAGCATGATTAACTCGGTCACTTACAATGTTTCCAAATATCTGGCATCTGTACTCATCCCTTTAGTTGGCAGCTCAGAACACCACATACAGAACACCATGGACTTTGTGGATAAGGTGAGGGATGTCATCATGGAGACTGATGAAACAATGGTCTCTTTTGATGTCACATCACTCTTTACGTGCATTCCTGTTGATGAAGCAGTAGAGGTGGTCTGTTTAAGGTTAAAATCAGACACCACTCTGAGCAACAGGACCACACTTTCCACAGAACAACTGTGTCAACTCTTGAAACTGTGCCTGCAGTCAACCTACTTCACATATGGGGAGCAATATTATAGGCAGAAACATGGGTGTGCTATGGGGTCTCCAGTTTCTCCTATTGTTGCCAACCTGTACATGGAGGAGGTAGAAAAGAGAGCCTTGACGTCCTTTTCAGGGAGACCACCAAGTCATTGGTTCAGGTATGTTGATGACACCTGGGTTAAAATTAAATCTCAGGAAGTCCAACATTTCACTGATCACATCAACTCTGTGGATAAATATATCAAGTTCACATGAGAAGATGTAAAAAATGGCAGGTTGGCTTTCTTGGACTGTGAGGTCTCAGTTTCTGATAGAGGAAATTTGCAAACTGAGGTGTATCGCAAACTCACCCACACAGACCAATATTTACAGTTTGACTCCCATCACATCATTTTATGCTTATGTTTATTAAATGTTTCAGTGTTTTAGTGTTTAAATGGTTACTGTTGCACCGAGGGACTGAGAGAAACGCAATTTCAATCCTGTGTATGTCCTGTACATATTGCAGTTCTGACAATAAAGTTGACTTTGACTTTGACTTGATCACCCTCTGGAACACAAGTTAGGAGTAATCAGGACACTGTATCACAGAGCAGACAGTGTCCCTACTAACTCAGGAGCCAGATAGAAGGAGAAAACACACACAAAACAGGCTCTATAGAAATGTGGATATCCTAACTGGGCCTTCCTGAAAGCAGAGAAGAAACCCAAACAGCCAGTCAAGGTCTGCAGGAGATTTATAGAACACTTGTGAATTAGGTTTAATCAGAATAACGTATAAAAAGGCTTAATATCCTTCACCAGCCATCAGGTGAAAAGAAGGAACCCAGACCCAGACCAGTGGTCATTCCGTATGTTGCGGGAGTTTCAGAGACATTGAGACGTTTATTTTCTAAACACAACGTCCCAGTGGCTTTTAAACCCCAAAATACATTACGGCAAAGACTGGTTCATCCCAAAGATCCAGTCCCCCGGCACAAACAGAGTAATATTGTGTATGCTGTTCAGTGTCAGGAGGGCTGTGATCAGTCTTACATCGGGGAAACTAAACAGCCACTGGCCAAAAGGATGGCCCAGCACAGAAGATCAACATCATCAGGTCAGGACTCTGCAGTCTACACTCATCTCCAGGCCAGCGGTCACTCTTTCAGGGATGAAGATGTTCACATCCTTGATAGAGAGGAACAATGGTTTGAGAGAGGAGTAAAGGAGGCCATCTTTGTGAAAAGAAACCGTCCATCATTAAACAGAGGTGGAGGCCTCCGGGTTCAACTGTCCCCCACTTACAATGCTGTTATTGCTAGTATCACTCAGCCCTCTGTGAATAGCAAACAACCATCAGGGTGTTAACGATCCATCGTCAGGCTGATGGTCCTCCTTGATCATGTGAGCAGCTGGTTTCGGCTGTCATCAGCCAACTGGTTGATCCACTGTGGGAGGGTGCTATTTATAAGACTGAGCTGAATACAGCTTCTCAGACTGAGGAAGTCTTTCGGACGAAAGACGAAACGTTTCTACAGTTTTTTTGCTTTGTTTTGTTTTGTTTTTTGAATGTCCAGAGGACCAGACTTAGCTTTTTTAGATTTTTCTACCTGGATTATTGAGCATGCATCAGGGTACTGTCTATTATTGTTAAACTGTTCTTATTTAGCACATATTGTGCAACGTGACACGTGAAATGTCCGCCTGCCTCGTTCAATAAACAGCGACATAAGAACTGGATCCAGCTGTGTCTCTTTCAACACAGATGCAGGTAATTCAGGTGTAGAATAATTAAATATGAGAATCAAAATATTTTCCATCAGTTGCAGTTCAAAAAGCGGTGCGTGTCCGCCGTCATTATTGTTGATAGAAATGCCGGCTGTCCGCGCGTGCGTGCTGCGCGCATGTGTTCAAACAAAAGCTCAGCGGGGGATGTTTATGTTATCAACAGGGGTTCAGCGAAAAAGATCCACTCTGGAGGGTGAGTTCAAAAACCATCGGATTCAAAGAGGGGGGCCAATGGACTCGTATAAATGACAAGTAGAAACGCAGAGAGAAAGGAGCGGTTTCACTCAAAATATGTGCCATGTAAACGGCCCCTTAGATTAAATTAAACCAATAAATCTAAAAAGTCCTTAACCATGGGCTTCTCATGACAGCACACATGCAAATGAAAATAACCAATGATGACTACGCGATCATGTTTTAGTGTGATTTCAGCCAAGAAATCAGAACATTGATTGATGAAATCCTTAGACTGAAGTGGGCAGTAGACGAGAGCACATAAAGTCGCAGGCAAATGGCAGAGTTCAAAGACAGTCAGCTCAAAACTGGAGCAGGAAACAGGGATGAGCAGTTGTTTACAGTCAAAAGATGATTTGAATATTGTTAATAATCCACCACCACCACGACCTGATGGCCGCGGGTCGTTAAAATACAGACAGTTTGGTGGTAATGATTCCATCAAGGCGCTGGACTCACCCGGCAACGTCCAAGTCTCTGTGATGCAGACAAGGTCCAAATCGTGCTCTTGATCATCAATCAAGCCCTGACAGAGCAGAATGTTTATCTAGGTTTATTCTTAAAATCCCAGAATCAGTGACTACACTGTTCTGAGTTATTTAGACATTTCCCCCAGATATCCTAATGCATGCTCAATAATCCAGGTTTACCGGTGATCTTGTTGGATTTTTCTATAGAAAAATCCAACAAGGTCATCAGTAAATCTGGTCATCTGGACGGATTCTTGTTTGTTGAAACAACAAGACAAGACAAACAAGAATCCGTCCAGAGGACCTGACTTAACCTTGTTAGATTTTACTATACTTTGTAGTCTTAAGCTACAGGCACTGCCAGACTGGTTTTATTGAGGCATCTCTCCCCCATAATAAACCTAAAGTGCCCCAGTAACATTTCTTGATCACATTTCAGACACCCGTATACATCTCATCAAAACAAAATATAATTATTCCAACTTAAAGTTATCCTGTATTCTGTGATGAATTTATATTTATATTTACTGTACTGTACTGTACTGTAGAGTACTGTACTAGAGTACAGTAGAAAGCTGCTTACCCATGCTGCTGATTTCTTGCATTTACGCTGCTATATTCATACCCATCTGCTCACATCAGACTGGCTGCAGTTTAATACACCATATTGGATTGGATTATTATTGTGTAGTATATATCTTAGATCCTTTTTATACTTTACATTTTTGCTATTTTTGCAGTTAACAAGGACCTTGAGTTCACAATTTCATTCCACCTCATTTACCACATGTGATGCGAATGACAATAAAGAACCTTGAACCTTGAGTACATGCCAGGCTTTTATTGAAGTATTAACAGTGTACTGTACTTATATATTAGTACCCTTTAGTATTTAAAGTGTACTTACACGTACTTAAAAGATACTTATAGGGGTGCATCAATGGCAGTTACAGGGTATTTAACAGGTACGTAATTACAGGTATTTTTAAGTGTTCATCCAAGGTAATTACATGGCATTTCAGAGAGTCAGAGTCAGAGAATCTTTATTGTCATTCGCACCACATGTGGTACATGTGATGAAACAAGATTATGTACACAGGGTCCCAGTTACATCCAACAATAAAAAAGTAAAAGAAAATCAGTAGTAACATCTAAGATATAAACTAAGAAAAACATCAACTAAAAATACACTGGGCACTAATAGCATAAAAACATCATTTTGAACAGCAGCACAAACATGAGTCTGATGAGCAGATGAGCACGAATGAACACAGCAACATGAAACAGATCAGCAACATAATGAAACAGATCAGCAGCAACATGATGTGATATTTCACACTCACAGTGATTATTCTGGTTAGATATTCATGAGTCTAACAGCCTCAGGGTAGAAGCTGTTCCTCAGTCTAGTGGTTCTACACTTACTGCTCCTCAAACTCCTTCCTGAGGGGAGTGGGGCAAAGAGTGTGTGTGCTGGGTGAGTGGGGTCCTTCATGATGTAGGTGGCCCTCTTCCTGCATCTGGAGGTGTAAATGTCTGTGATGGTAGGGAGACTGACTCCAGCAGACTTCTGTGCAGCCTTCACCACTCTCTGCAAAGCTTTTCTTTCTGCAGATGTGCAGCCTCCATGCCACACATTGATGCTGGAGCACAGGATGCTCTCCATTGCACAGGAGAAGTTTGAGCGTATTTACAGGATATTGATAGGGTACTCACGGGGTAGATACAGGGTACTTACTATACATGCCAGGCTTTTATTGGAGTATTAACAATGTACTTTTGAGAGTATATAAAGGGTACTTGCATGTACTTAAAGGGTGCTTATAGGGGTGCATAAATGGCAATTACAGGCTATTTAACACTAGGTATAAGGTACAAAGTAATTAAAGGGTAACTACAGGTATTTTTGAGTGTATGTCCACATGGCATTTCAGGGGAAGTTTGAGAGTATTTACAGGATAGTTACAGGGTACTTATGAGGTACATACCAAGTACAGTACATAGGAATGAATCATATAGCCTATGAGGTGACGTTACCCTGAGCTGTGCCCCAGACCAGCTCCCCTGCCTCAGGCGCTATTAAAATGACACCACCCGAATGATCAACCAGAACCATTCGTTCTTGTCCTTCTGTAATGCAGCTTTCCTTTGTCCTGCTGACGATTAATTACAGTAATGATTCAGTCTAACTCACTGTTCTAGCACTTTATCTTTTTGTTCCACCTCCAAAGATAACACAGGCAGGCCACTTCATTTTTGTCTTTGCCTGCATTTTGCACAGCATCCCTCGTGTTTTGAAAACCACGTCCCACTTGTTTCATTTATAAATGTTAATAAGGTTATCGACTGTAAAGCTTCACTCACACCAGCAGCTCTGCTCTGCACTGTAAACACAGAGGTGTTTAATGCTAAATGTTTTTTTTTAAAAAGAGCAACGCTACCATGACTTGTAGAAATGGTAATGCATTCAACATTCTGTAGTATGCAAATTTAAAAAATGTCCCTTATCTGAGTCAGGGGCTGAGATGACAGCACTAAAATGTTTTTCTGCTCACCTAACTTTAGTTTAACTCTCCCTGTTGGCTGGAAGGGACAAAAAAAGATTCAATCTGTTTTAGTCGTAGTACTCTTTAAATAACAACAGCTTTAAATCCCAGAGGGGACGGTTGTTCAACAGTTTGACCTCACGGTTTCTGTCTTATGTAACCCGTTTAAAGGTTCCCCAACATGAACACCTGTATGACAGCCAAATGATCACTTGTTTTGTCAGTAAAATAATGATAATGTTAGATTTAATGTCAGAAAACACAATAATGCAGAATTTCTGAGACATAAAACAGCTGAATGGTCCCCACAAAAGATAATTAGAGGAATTTGTATAATCTTAACAGAAAGTGTCACAACTCAACAAAACATCATTTAAATTTCCCACTTTGCCTTTTAGAGTCGAGCTATATGCCAAACGAAACTCACTTCAGTTATATAATTCACCATCAACAAGGTGACGTCATCGAGATGGAAGGTGTGTCACACCACTGGGCGTGCCTCTGAATCATCCCACCTGCACGCCTCCATTCATCCTCATGACAATACGAGTGTTGCAATCACCTGACGAAAACCTTCTGGTTTCACAATAAGAACAAACATCAATGCTCAAGGTTCTTTATTGTCATTTGCATCACATGTGGTACATGAGGTGGAACGAAACAGTGTACCCAAGGTCCCAGTTACATCCAAAAATAGCAACAAAAAAACAACATAAAGTATAAAAGAAACAGTATACAAGGATCTAAACTATACGTTAAACATGAATAATGTAAAATAATACGGTTTATTAAGCAGCAGCCTGAACGTGATAGAAGGAAAGAATTTAGTTGACTTTATTATCCAGGAGTCTCTTCCAGCAGAGAATTAAAACAATCCTTTTGACCTGCAAAATGTGGAAAACCCCTGATATAAACCCTGAACATCTGACCGGCCTTTAAGGGGAAAGCCATAAAGCCTAATCCAGATTATTCCAGACTACGAGCTGGAACACGCTCAGTGCGTTCCTTGCCTCTCATGTCCCCGTCTGGGTTATTTTAGGATCGCAGGTTGTTTGCTGCAGTGAAAAGTCTGTGTGTGTTTGAGAAAGGCTTTCTGTTCAGCAGCACACAAACAATTCAGTTTTACAAATGTTTAAACCTCGTGGTACGGCTGATAAATAAAACCAGTCAGCAAGCATCACTCTTTTTTTAATACCAGTAGCAACTGCAGTGCTTATTCAGACAGATTAACCATATATTTTAAATAAATAAAATGCCCATCTGTACATTTAGCTCTAAAAATATTCAGTCATGCAATATTTTCTTTTTATAATCAAGGTTCAAGTTTCTCTATTGTCATTCGCATCACAGGTGGTGCATGAGGTGGAACAAAATTGTGTAGCTAAGGTCACAGTTACACCCCAAAATAGCAAAAATATCAAGTATAAAAAGAAATTGTATACAGATACGCTCAACACTAATGTAAAATAATACAGTATATTAAACGGCATATTAAATAATGCTGTTAAAACTTAACAAAAGTCAAAGTAAGCCCAGTAATGGGGACCACTGTCTTTATTTTACTGAGCCTTTGACATTTTTATCTCACAAATTATTTTGTCCACTGTCATATTTCAGACCTGAGGATTTAAAAATAGGACAAATACAACCTGGGGCTGCAAATTAAGAAGAAAAAAAAAGTGATCTACCAAAATAAATAGATAAATAAAAATAATGTTGTTAACCAATAATCTGGATCTTTGTCTTGTTGACAAATATAAAAAAAGAATCCTTAAACTATAAAAAAGATGAGTTTAAATGGATTTCCATATTTTTTGCACAGTCATTTAATGGTTCGAGGAAAGCAAAATAAGAGAGGGTAAGGACGCCTGTGACATCTGATCCACTACATGGCACAGAGTCCAGAACAGCTGACTGAACCACGAGGACTATTCTGGGAGACTTTTAGTTTCATACAATCAGAGTCACCTTTTCAAAACGTTTTATTTCCTGCAAAGTAGGATCCCAGCGTCATCATAACTGGGATGCACCACCACACAGTGACACATGGATTGTTATTACCATATCACTTTATTCATAAAGCACTTAAAAACAGCAACAAGGCCAACCAAAGTGCTGTACAGCAGAAACAAACAACCAAAGGACACAGGACGAAATACATAGATCCAAATAGGTAAATGGCTAACATTGTCGAGACAAGATAAAATCACTTCACAATGTCAAAAGTCAGGGAATAAAAGTGTTTTTAAACATGACTTAAAAACAGTAACAGCCTGCCTGACATGCAGTAACTCACAGTCTTGGACCTCCACCAGAGAAGGCCCTGTCACCTCTGAGTTTAAAACGATGCCTGGAACTAGGGCTGGGCGATATGGAAAAAATCAAATATCACGATATGGACTTTTTTTATATCACGATAACGATATATATCACGATATATACAACACGATGTGTGTGTGAATGTGAACAAAAAGAACAAGGAAATTTGGACCAAAGTAGAAACTACTTTGATCCAAATTTTTCCTGCAGGTGGCGCCGCGGTAAAACAACGGCTGCTAATAAAACCCACGAAGAAGAAATCCGCTCTAGAAGTTGGAGTAAACAAGGCAAGAAACAGAAAAGAGAAAATGTTGCGTTTGATTCTGTTATGTCCTGCAATTGCATAAGACTGACAGCAGGGGGAACCTCCGAGTAGGGAGAGAACAGGATGTGTGGAGGAGAGAAGAAGAAGTTGGAGAAGTGAAATAAAGCATGGTGTTATGAAGTCAGCTCCGTCTACAGTACTCTGATTCTACACCTACATATTAGCAACAACACAACATTGGCGACGAGGATCGACGAGAATCGACGAAGATGGCTCTTTCTGTACCTTTGCCTGCTCCATTCATGCCGTGCCCAGGTGAACCGACAATACCGTTTCCAACGTGGCTAAAGATGTTCGACAACTACATGCTAGTGATAGCCGCGTCGGGAGACGACTGGCCTGATGCCAGAAAGCGCGCGGTTCTACTCCATGCTTTGGGTACGGAAGGACAAAGACTTTTCTACAGCCTGCCGAATACCGGGACCACGTTCGCTACTGCTATAGAGCTTGGAATCGTGACGTCAGCGGGACCGGGATCGCGCAAAGCATCCCGGTACTTTAGGACAAGGAGTCTGACGTGACCGGGGTTTGCGTTAGTTGTAGTGTGTTATCCTAGGTGAAATACGCTGAATTGGTGACTGCTTGTTGTGTTGTGAACTGTCACAATCGTTCTCACGATCGCAGGGGGAGCCGTATTGCAAATGGAGTCCGTTTTTTCATCTTTCCGGCATGAAAACAACACAGAGGAACACAGGTTGCTAAGCTAACAGAGACATGGTGACATGACCTGTTAAACGAACAAACATCACTTTCAGGAGTATTTCCAGACACATGTTTGTGTGTTCGAAGCATTTCCACACAGGTAAGGTTTAAATAAATAATATTACACTTATTAACTGCTCATATGTAACACAGGATCGTTTACAAACAGCTAGCTGGCTGGCTAGCTAGATCATCTAATCAAGTTCTTTTATCTCTTCTTAGGCAAGCCAGCGTATGAATTCCTACATTGTGATCCTGACTGGGTACCCTCTTTACATCTCGGGCACACCGAAGTCAAAACAATGAACACTGCCCGATTTGCCCGTCGGACCAAGAGACACAAATCAACCACAGAGGACAACACTGCACCTGCCACACCACCAGATCTGCGTAGCCAGACATCAGAGATGGATGAAACTGCTCCTCCAGGTGTAGCTGCTCAGAGTTTTTCTGAGGATGAAACAGCCCAGGGGTCCGACGTGGTTCAAGGTGTACAGAGGTCCGAGGTGGATGAAACCGGCGCGGGGTCAAAGGGTGATGAAGCTGCACTAAAGGACAGTGCTGAAACACTGCAGGAATGTGGACTGTGTGTCCTCAGAGGTGCTGAAATTAATCGCTTGCTGGAGGAAAACAGGATCCTGAAGGAAGAGCTGTCCCAAAAGAAAATGAATGAGCAATTCTTAAAAGATGATGCAATTGTCAAGTATTACACTGGGCTTCCATGTTTGGCTGTTGTGATGGGTGTGCTGGCTCAGCTGCTCCCCTGTCTTCCACAGCCTGGAAGAAATCTTTCACATTTTCAGATGCTCCTTCTAACTTTAATGCGCTTGAGGCTTAATCTGCTAATCCAGCACATTGCACACCTGCTCTGCATCAACCGAAAGCTTGTGTCCACCACATTTAGAAAGACTATAGGTGTAATGTTTACACACCTCAGCCCTTTGGTGCACTGGCCAGAGAGACATTATTGTTTGCAAGGCCCCAGTGTTGTTTTGAAAATATGAATTATTATCTGTGTGAACATTGACTGATGAACTGAACGTGAAAATGTATCTACTTTTGCCCAAGTGTTGCTTCGATGCTGCATGCTGTAAATAAATTATTGCAGATTAATTCAGTTTGTAGTCTCTTGTTAAATAATGTTGAACATGTCTAAGTTACAGTAACACAACAGATCAACCGAGTTTACGATTATCCGTCACCACATGGGTAAAATATGTGACATTTGTAGTGTTAACAAGAATAAATACAGTTCAAATACAATAAACACAGAAAATGAAAACTTCTTGCAGATATACCCTGATGCATGCTCAATAATCCAGGTAGAAAAATCTAAAAAAGCTAAGTCTGGTCCTCTGGACATTCAAAAGTTGAATGTCCAGAGGACCAGACTTAGCTTTTTTAGATTTTTGCAGATATATTTCACATTAACAATGTGCTAAAATTACATGTTAAGGTGCAATTTTATCTGATATTTGCACAACAAAGTGAGTTTTAGAAAATGTAAGCATGCTTTGCAACTAATGAGAACTAGGACCAATGAAATATCAAACAAAAATTTTGAGAATAAATTCTGATTCCCGAACCACTGAGTCAGAATAAAAAACAAATTAGCAATAGTACCTTTTGCTTATTCATCATCATCAACTTTATTCAACAGACTTGTGGTCCACAAAATTAAACATAACACACACAACACATACAGAAAGAATAAATTGTAATCATTGCATAAAAAACCTGCATAAAGTCAGAAAGCAGTGCTTAGCTGCCACTTCCTCATTCTTCAACATATCCCTCCCTCCATATGCTGCACCTAGCTAGGAAATTAGCTGTCAGTGACAACTGATTCAGCAAGACATTTTTGTGCATGTGGCACATAACCACGGCTCAGTCTCCGACGGTGCCTGAGTGAGCCCCACGCATGTCAAGTGGAACCACTGGATTTTGCAGTTCTCATTGTCACAGGCCACCATGTCATCCTTCTCCTCAGGACCTTTGCAAAAGCACCACAAACGTTTTTTTGCTATTTTCTGTTTTTTCTGTTTTGGACCAGATGAGTGTTGCTCTGATAAAGGATTATCACAGGTTGTAGAGGCGGCCGCTCTGGTATAGTGACATGCTACAAGTTCTGGTAAACACACCTTCAAAAAAAACTCCTGTGATTTTGTCAAAAGGGTGGTCCAGAAGGTCACATCGGGAAATACTCGTACAACAACACAGTCTTTCTGTGACCACACCACAAAGTCACAAAAAGCTGACTTGGTCACAAACATCTGCATTTGTACCTGCCTGTAGTATTTGTGTGTTTGCTTCAAGTTTAATTTCCCATCACTTTGATAAAGACAAAAGTTGCTGTCATCTGCACAGGCCTGCATGATGAAGTTGTCGCGGTGCTTAAATGGGCATTTTATTTCCAGACATCCTTTCTCACAACATGAGCAGTGGATGATGCCATCTGGAGATGCACCAACCTCTGGAAATTCTGGATTTATTATAAATCCATTTTTCTAGGTTGAAGTTGTCATGCTGCGATGCTGACAGTTTGACATACGTTTCCCTTGCTTGCTCTTCATGATCGACCCCCCATTTCATGGCAGCTGTGCTTGTTGTTTTTCTGGGGTAGCACACATTGCGCACAGATGACAGAGCTGGTCTGGTGACACTGGAGGACATAACAGCAGAGGCATTAGACTGTGCACAGTCTACTTGTCCCGTGGAACGTAGAATCACCCATGGTTGGAGTGGTGCTTCATTCAGGCGCTGAGAGTGCAGAACCTAGGGGGAAAAATAGAAAATTTCTGCTACATTAATCAACATAAAATTGTAAAATCCATTACCTTCACATCACTACTTTTTCCATAGGTTAGGTTACAAATACAGTATATTCTAAAAACCTAATAAAACTTATGGTAAATAGCCTGTTCTAAAGTAGCAGAAAAGGTATAAATTAATATTATATTGGATGGATGAATGTGTGGATGGATGGATGAATGTATGAATGTGTGGATGGATGGATGAATGTGTGGATGGATGAATGTGTGGATGGCTGGATGAATGTGTGGATGGATGGATGGATGGATGGATAGCTGGATGTATGAATGTGTGGATGTTTGAATGTGTGGATGGATGGCTGGATGGATGAATGTGTGGATTGATGGATGAATGTGTGGATGGATGTGCAGATGGGTGGGTTAGAACCCATTAGAACAATTTAAAAACTTTGTGCACATCTGTTTTGTAAACAAACCTCCTCAACAAAATCATTATCAATTTTGGAACAAGGGCAGATAAAATAATGTTCTTCATGGCAGCTTATCTTTTTAAGGGGTCACTAGAAAAACTCGGGGTGATTTACTTTGATCCGTTTTTCTAAAAATTGTCTCAAAACGCATCTACAAAAATTAAAAACTCATCACAGCAGTTTGAGAAGAAAATGGCAGCAGCTGCGACATGTCAACGTCCCTGTGTGTTCACCTACCTTCGTGAGAACAACAGTTTTTTGGTCGTTGACTTGAGAAATCTGCAGGTCCTGCACCCATCCATTTGTGAACTGAAGATGACTTTGCAGAGATTTATAATTCCTGAACTGCTCACATGTGTAGGCACTCAGACCGCACACAAGGTCTGTTGAGTTTCATGGAAGGATCCATTATCACTCCCAGATTTGTGACTTTTTGTTTTTCAGACAGGGCTAGAGCAGAAAGGTCGATGCAGTGGTTCGTGATTGTGTCATTGGGAAGGAACAATATGGCTTCAGACTTCTTATCATTGAAACTTAAGAAATTTAAAGCCATCCAGTCCCTGATGTCAGCCAGGCAGTCGAGCAGAGGTTGAATAGAGCATGTACCATTGTGTCTTAGGGGGAAGTAAATTTGACAGTCATCGGTGTAGAAGTGGAAAGGTATGTTGTGTTTCCGGAAAATAGCACCAAGTGGCAGCAGGTATAAGGAGAATAGGAGAGGACCCAGATAGATGCAGCATTGAGGCTTGTTCTTACATTTCAGCAGGTTTGTAGCTAATTTCAGCTGTTTATTAAGCAAGTTCTTCAGCAGTAAACATTCACATTTCATTTTTGCAGGAAATGCAATTTCTCTAGTTCTTTTTATCTTCATAATATCAAAAATGTCACAAAGAAAGTTGTCTGGCTAAAAGTGTGTTTTAAAACAAAGTGCACTGGGTCAGAGAGACGTGTTTTGTCCTTTTTTCCAGCCTTTTTGTTTTGCTCCTTTAGGATATGTAAGAAGGCAAAGAGATGATAAACCTAGCAGCAAAGTTCAAAGTTAATTTCTTTATTTAAAAAGCTGCAAAGATCTTGTTGTGAGCAGCTCTGGTACAAGATTTGATTGATGTATTCATTTTCCATTTCAAAATAATTTTCCTGTCTGAAAGGGCAGACCCACTGCATTTGTACAGGCTTTCTCCTGTTTGTGTGTGCATGTATTAAAAAGATGGGTCAACCATTTCAAGACCCATGAAGGCCTTTTCTTCCTCCATTCACTCCCTCCTGAGTGAATGCCCTTTGTTGGGCTGTGCCCTGAGACGTTTCCGCCATCTTAGATCTTTCAGACATGACCCGTGCTCTTCGACCGTCCATACTGGCCCCTCCCCTTCCTAATTCTCTGTCTCGTTGCAGTGAATTGTGGACTTAGAGAAGAGGATCAATAAAAACACACTGCATCTTGATTGGACTGGCAGCAGGAGCTTTCAGTTCAGGCTGACTGCTTTTATTCTGTCTGTATGAACATTGGGGTGTACATGTACATTGTTACACCGTATTATTTTACATTATTACCGTTTAGCCTTAGCGTATATCTTAGATCTTTTAGCGTATATCTTAGTGTATATCTTAGATCCTTATATACTGTTTCTTTTTATACTTTATATTTTGGGATTTTTGGGACCCTGTGTACATGATTTCATTCCACCTCATGCACCACATGTGATGGAAATACAATAAAGTTGACTTGACTTGAGAAAACAAAGGCAGGAACCAGAAATGGATTTTCAAAGCATGAAACAGCTGGGAGTTTTTGAAAATCAGCTTAAAATATTTGTTTATTGAGCATTATGTGTCCCTGTGATGGACTGGAGACCTGTCCAGGGTGTCCCCCGCCTCTCGCACAGTGACAGTTGGACATTGGCACCAGTGACCCCCGCAACCCGCAAAGGAAGAAGCGGGTAAAGATAACGGATGGATGGAGAATTAAAAGTTTATGTGGATGCCTACCACTACTACTATTTTCTCGTATTGGATAAAAATGTCGTCTGTTCAGTTTACGTACTCAAAGAAGCCACGCTCGAGGACTCGAGAAGATTTTTTACTGGTTTTACTATCGAGGGCGGACTTTTCACAACAGGTTACACAGATGTACAGAAGTTCTACATGTATGGAGCCCAGTCATGAGAATCTGTCATGGGCAGCGTGTGAAGCTTGTTTTTCTAAGCTCATCAGCCCTCACAGCTCACAGGCAGACACTGATGACCTCGGCCATCCAGCTGCACATGCAGGATCAAATCAGTTCTTCATTCAACTCTCTCTGAGAGAGAAAATAACTCTGCTAACTCCAAAATATGGTTCATGGGCAATTAACATTCTCAGCCATAGTAGATAAAAACATCCATAAGCCTGGACCAATAGTCCCTGACTAATGTATTTAGTATTTTTTCTGCTGCTTTCTCTGTTGTGTCCAGGTTTGAACTCAAGAAGTCCCCTCAGTGAGACCAAGAGCACCTCGTCATCTCTCTCAGCCCTCAGCGATTCGCTCAACAGCTCAGAGGGAGGAGACCTCGCCCACGGTAATGAAGAACTCAAGAACCTACTAGCCCCACCGTCCTCTGCAGGCAGTCATACCAGCTCCGGAAGTCACTCAGGATCAGGACCTGAGGACAAGTCGGACAAAGGCAAGGAACTGAGGGCACAGTTAGCAACCAGACACCCTTTATCATCTCAAGGTTCTTAAAATCTTGGCTTCCAGACTTAAACTCGTGATGACGCAAGCCACAAAAGTTTAAAAACATCTCAAGGTATTACTTATTGATTCTTTAACATTTAAAATGGATCAGATCTACGTCAGTTCAGAAGAAGAGCATTGTTCAGGTTTAAATTAGTGGTCAAACAACAGTGCACTTTAAGATTTTAAACTATACAGTCTTTTTCCAAATTACTGTATTGTTGTCATGTTTAAACCAGTCAGGAAAGTGCAGATAAAAAGAAATGTGCTATGAAAACTTCAACAGAAAATTCTGAGTTCATGATTAACATAAGCAAGATTAAATGTGTAGTGGACCTACCCAGGGTCAAACGGAAGTGGGCTTAGGGCAGTTCTCCAAGAACATAAGATGAAGTATGATCACATTAAATATAGAAAAGTCACTGAACACTACTCATGATTCAGAATTGACAGGATTAGATGTTAATTTAATTTACGTATTTCTGTTTGTGACTTGACCCAAGCTGATTATGAGTACAGGTGGTCCCCGACTTACGAACGAGTTCCGTTCCTACGTATCATTCGTAACTCGAAAATGTGTATGTCGGAACGCATAACACGTGTCGTTTGTAAGTCCGGATTTTCGTTCGTAAGTCGGAAAATGTATGCTAGCGCTGCGCCAAACACCCATTTTTCAACACAAACGTACATACTAGTTCATAAACATGCACAGAACTTTGTTTACAAACGGTTAGCTAACACACTTTCATCTAAAAACACATACCAGTGCTGTATTAACTGTACAACATTACTGTTCGTAAGTCCGGAACTTCATAAGTCGATGCCTTTGTAAGTCGGGGACCACCTGTACTTAATTACGTTTTTTCCTTTTGTAAAGAAACTTCATGTGGTTCTCTAATCTGAACACTCAGATGAAGTTTATTTTAAGTCATGAGGTATTAGGTCTCTGTTTCAAACATTTGTTGGTACCGTACTGTTTAATCTGTGCAAAATTAGGCCTTGGCATAATGCTAGTAGAATTGTTAGGGGCCAGATTTTAAAAATATGAAAATTTTAATTAAAAAAAACGTAATAATTAATAATAAACTTAATAATTTTGATCCTATGTAGAGAAAATAAATAATAAATTCAAACTTGTGCCTGTTCTCGTTTTTTTTTCTTCTTCTTTCTTTAAAGTTGTGTACGGTACTGTAAAAAAATTAAATCATCCCAAAATTAGCTGTCAGGTGGGAAAGATATTTTTCAATTAAGTAATTGAAATAATAGCAAAACAAAATACAGGTACGGTTATTCATGCTCATGATGAGTGGATGGGCGGCACGGTAGCTCAGTTGGTAGAGCGGTCACCTCTCAGCTAGCAGGTTGCCAGACTGAAACCCGGCTGGGGGCCATTCTGGGTGGAGTTTGCATGTTCTCTCTGTGCATGCGTGGGTTTTCTCCCACAGACCAAAAACATGCATGTTAGACTGATTGGTGACTCTAAATTGTCTCTAGGTGTGAGTGAGAGAGTGAATGGTTGTTTGTCTCATTTGTCTTTGTGTGTCCCTGTGATAGACTGGAGACCTGTCCAGGGTGTCCCCTGCCTCTCACACAATGATTGCTGGACATGGGCACCAGTGACCCCCGGTGACCCAAAAAGGAAGAAGCGAGTCAAACATACTGGATGAATGGATGGATGAGTGGCTGGATGGATGAATGAGTGGATGGATGGATGAATGAAGGGTTGGAGGGATAAATGAGTGGATGGATGAGTGGTTGGATGGATAAATGAGTCAACAGATGAGAGGATGGATGGATGGATGAGTGGTTGGATGGATAAATGAGTCAACAGATGAGTGAATGGATGGATGGATGAGTGGTTGGATGGATAAATGAGTCAACAGATGAGTGAATGGATGGATGGATGAGTGGTTGGATGGATAAATGAGTCAACAGATGAGTGGATGGATGGATGGATGAGTGGTTGGATGGATAAATGAGTCAACAGATGAGTGGATGGATGGATGGATGGATGGATGGCTAGATAGATGAATGAGTGGATGGATGGATGGATGGATGGATAGATGGATGGATGGATGGATGGATGGATGGATGGATGGATGAGTGGATGGATGGATGCATGGATGAGTGGATAGATGGATGGATGGATAGATAGATGGATGGATGAGTGGATAGATGGATGGATGGATAGATGGATGGATGGATGGATGGATGGATGGATGGATGAGTGGATGGATAGATGGATGGATGGATGGATGAGTGGATAGATGGATGGATGGATGGATGGATAGATGAATGTATGGATGGATGAATGGATGGATGAATGGATGTATGGATGGATAGATGAATGGGTGGATGGAAACTTCAGTCTACAGTTGTATGTTTTTTTATTTTCCTGCAGCAGCTGTGCTACTTCTTCAACCCCAGGACCATTTCAGAAAAGATCCAGAGTCTAAACCAGTCTAAACCAGTCTGAACTGGCTCTCCCAGTCTAAACCAGTCTGAACCAGTCTAAACCAGTCTGAACTGGCTCTCCCAGTCTAAACCAGTCTGAACCAGTCTAAACCAGTCTGAACTGGCTCTCCCAGTCTAAACCAGTCTGAACCAGTCTAAACCAGTCTGAACTGGCTCTCCCAGTCTAAACCAGTCTGAACTGGCTCTCCCCTCTTGTTCCGCTCTCCTCAGATTTCGAGTGCGTGTTCTGCAACTTCGTGTGCAAGACGCGCAGCATGTACGAGCGCCACCTTCAGATCCACCTCATCACGCGCATGTTTGAGTGCGACGTTTGCCACAAGTTCCTCAAGACGCCCGAGCAGCTGCTGGAGCACAAGAAGTGCCACACTGTCCCCTCCGGAGGGCTCAAGTAAGGAAAGCAAGTACAGACACAGGTTCCTAACTCCATCGCTCCTTCCCCTGCATCGTCATCTCACGTCACCACATACACAAACACACATGTTCAAGAACACGGTCAGCTTCACAGATCTTCATCACGGGTGTGCTCGCTACATTTGATCCTTTGCATTTAAAATGGCCGAGAGAGAATAATGGTTATGTGCCAGACCAGTTCATCAGCTTGTGACCAGAACTGGTCGATTTTTATCTTGGCTGGTACACTTGCCTCCACACTCATTCGCCCCACTCTCCAACACATACACAGAAAGTACAAGCTTCCCTACAAACACCTTATCTGAGTCCACTAATGATGTCCACTGATACTAAAGATACTTCTACTGTAAACCAGTAGACATTTAAACTACCCATCAATACAAGCACTCACACAAACTACCCCCCAAGCAAATATTTAATCAGGAAAAATTCTCAAACTATTTATTATAGATGATGGCCAAATCAATTGATAAACAACTTTTAACAATTCAGTTTATTTATATAGCACCAAGTCACAACATAAGTCATCTCAGGGCTCTGAACAGAAACATTCACATACATATACAGGTATATACACACACACACAAATATATATATATTTATATATATACAGAGGGTCCCCAACTTACGAGCGCCCTGGCATACAAGGTTCCGGACTTACGAGCTGGCGAACGAACAGTAAATTTGTAAAGAACATACGAAAAATACAGCACTGGTATGTGTTTTTAGGTGAAAGTGTGTTAGCTAACCGTTTGGAAACAAGTTTCTGAGCATGTTTATGAACTAGTATGAACATTTGTGATGAAAAACGAGTGTTTGTAGTGAGCGCTAGCATAAATTTTCCGACTTACGACCAAAAATCCGGACTTACGAGCGACACGTGTTTCGGGTTCCGACATACGAATTTTCATCTTACGAGATACTCGTAGTAAGGGAACTCGCTCGTAAGTCGGGGACCCCCTGTGTGTGTGTGTGTGTGTATGTATGTATGTATATATATA
>JBBPBX010040499.1:10540-29339 GCA_038048925.1 Garcialebias charrua
GGAAAACAGCAGGGGCCCCAGAACTGACCCCGAGGGACACAACAGGAGACACAGACTGTCCGGGACGTGGCATTGCCAAGACTAACACATAACAGCCTATTGGAGAGGAAAGATCTGAACAAGTCCAGGACAGTGTCACAGAGACTGACCTCCACATGAAGACGGTGGAGGAGGATACTATGGTCCACAGTGTGGAAGGCTGTAGTGAGGTCAAGGAGGACAAGGATGGAAGGAGAACCAACGTCGGCAGCCATGAGGACATCATTGGTAACTCTCAGCAATGCAGTCTCAGTACTGTGAGTTGCTCTGAATCCAGACTGAAACTTCTCATACAGGGAGTGTTGCTGTAGGTGGTCCTGCAGCTGAGCAGCAACAGCTTTCTCCAGCACTTTAGACAGAAAAGGGAGGTGTGAAATTGGGCGGTAATTAGATAAAATGTTGGGATCCTAATTAGATTTTTTCAGAAGAGGCCTAATGATGGCAGTTTTTAGAGGCAGTGGAACATGACCAGATTGTAGAGACTGATTAATTATTTGAGTGATTAGTGGGCTTATTGCAGAGTAATTGGATTTTATGAGAGACGAGGGGAAGGGATCCAGGGCGTAGGATGAAGGCTTCATTTTCTTGATGATGGCCTCCACCTCACTCTAAACAACGTCATCAACGCTGTTTAGGGTCCCAGAATGCAGATGGGTAGATGGCACACTAAGAACAGGGAGGTTGTGGAGCTGAGATCTTATAGTGTCAACTTTGTTTTTAAATGATGAAAGGAACAGGTCACATTTTTGAGCAGAGTCCTCAGGAGTTTGTTTAATGGGATTAAGCAGACGAGTTATTGTGGAGAAGAGCTGTTTAGAGTTTCCAGGGCAGGTGTTGATGATGTTAGAATAATATTTGGAGCGTGCTTTTTTAAGAGAATAGGCGTATGCTTTCTGATGTTCTTTATATGCCTGCTTATGTACAGAGAGACCAGATGATTTTACACGTCTCTCAATAGCAAGGCCAGTTGCCTTCATCGTGCACAGCTCACCAGAGTACCAGGGAGCTGAACGGGAGAAAGACACCAGTCTTGTCTTCAAGGGAACATGCAGGTCCAGGAGTTCCTGGAGAGATTGGTTGTAGTAATCCACAGAGTCATTTGCAGATGAATGATTGACAATGGTCAGGGAGTGAAGATCAGCAGACAGAACATCAGGGGAAATGTTTTTAAAGTCATGGAACTGGATAGGTCGTTTTGGGTTTGAAGTAGGCGAAGATGAAGGCACTTCCAGGGAGATGACCCTGTGGTCTGAGACACCCAGGTCATATACAGATAAGTTATTGATGAGTACAGTGTCTGTAATCACCAAATCCAGAGTATGCCCCCTGTTGTGCGTAGGGGCGTCAACGTGTTGAGTGTGATTAAGAAAGTCCAAAAGAGACTTAAAATCTGTTGCCAGAGGTGAAGAGGAATTGTCCATGTGGATATTTAAGTCGCAAGAAAAATGGTCTTCACAAGGGAGGTACAGAAAAAAGTGAGGAGGTCATGCATCTCTGAGTTAAATGAAACATGCGGTTTGGGAGGCCTATACATTAATATGACATTCATCAGAAGTGGGGTTTTGAAGCTGAAGGCCAGACATTCAAAAGAAGAAAAGTCCTGAGAAACCAGATGTGACAATTTTAAATTACTGCGATAAATTACCGCCAGACCACCACCGTGGCCAGTGCAGTGGGCTCTCTGCAGATAGCTGCATCCAGAGGGACACGCTTCATTCAGAGAACTGTACACATCTGGTTGATGCCAAGTTTCTGTAAGACATATGAGGTCCAAGTTCTTCTCCAGAATGTGATCATGAATTAAACATGATTTGTTGGATAGTGACTGCACTTTGAAAAGTTCTAATTTAATACCAGTTGGAGTAGGAGCTTTTTGAACCCGTTTAAGCAGACTGAAGTCCACTCCACGTTTTCCTCGCCACTTCGTGTGCTGTGGACTACAAGGGACTACAGACGCAGCGTTCTGATGACGAAGTCGAGGGACGACACGTGCGACACGTCTCTCAGTCCAGACAGTTGGAATCGAGTCAGGGCTCGCTTGCCTAAAATAAATGGTTTTCTTTCGAGAGCTTCTATGGATGTGTTAGAAACGAAAGCTTCAGAGAGATGTAAAAAGGTGTAATTGAAGGTCAAGCATGAGGGCCTGTTCCACTACAGATGTAACGAGGTCTACGCAGAAGTCCCAGTTGTTTGATGGTGGAAACAGAAGGAGGAATGGAGCAGTTGTTAAGTTCAAACAACTGTGAAGCAGAGTACGTCAACATTGTCGAGCCGGTGGAAGCTAGCATGGAGCTAGCCGCTAACAGCAGGCCCACGACTCTGAAAAAGATATACAAGTAGCAGTGAGAGGTAACTTGAATGAGCATTACCTTGAAGGAGTACAGGAGAGAATCCAGAACAGTCCAGAGGACACATGAAGATGACAAGGGCAGCAGGTAAGCGAACAATAAATGCAGCTACGTGGTTCTCTAAGCTAAATTTGTGCTGGAGCTAGCGGGAGGTAGACAGCCCCCACTACTAAAATTCCGGTTAGACTAGTAAGGTTTTCTCTCTAATGAATCCAGCAAACAAGTCAAATATTGGCTTTGCTAAAGTCTCCCATCCTGAGCAAGCACAGTGGCATCAGTGGAAAGGAAAAACTCCCTTTTAGAAGGAAGAAACCTCTAGCAGAACCAGGCTCAGGACAAGTGGTCATCTGCTTTGACCGGCAGCGTGTAACGTCTGCAGATCCACAACGTACATGTAGTCAGAAAAGACAGTTGCTCTAAAACTTAATCACAGAAAGGTAGAAATGCCCGACAAGGGTCGGTGAAAAAAACAGCAGAAAGTAGCATAAAAAGCTCGAGGAGCAGAAAGTACAAGGAGCAGCGGCAGCCAAGGTGCCAGCGTCCGCTCACACAGGTGCTGTCACACAGGTGCATGTCAACCATGCAGTATTGTGAGGTCTTGTGATATGCTGGCGCTCAGCATGTGTGTTGAGGATGACCATCAGCTACTACCTCACCACAGATATAACCATTTCAGTGTGGGCTAATGCTGATTAGCCATGGCAGCCATCATGATCAACTCCAAATGTTAATCAGTTGTAGATCTAATAATAATTAAAGCCGCAAGCGGCGTTGAGGCCCGAAGCAGCTTAGCGCCGCTCGGACCTTATTGAGGCGACCGCGCGAGCTCCAGCTCGTCCGCTCGGTCGCCATTTCGAAGTCTCTCGTGTCTACTCCGCACCAGGGGTGCACACGCACAATAAATCTGGTTCAGATCGGATGATGTCTCACTGAGATATAACAGTTTGAATAATCTAGGGGGCGCTCTGGAGTCACATGTTAAACCACAATATCAATGTGTCCACAAGGTCTCACTGATGATACACAATAAATCTGGTTCAGATCGGATGATGTCTCACTGAGATATAACAGTTTGAATAATCTAGGGGGCGCTATGGAGTTATATGTTAAACCACATTATCAATGTGTCCACAAGGGCTCACTGATTATTCACAATAAATTTGGTTCAGATCGGATGATGTATCACTGAGATATAACTATAGAAATAATGTAGGGGGCGCACTTGAGTCAAATGTTAGCCCACCATATCAATGTGTCCACAAGGGCTCACTGATGATGCACAATAAATCTGGTTCAGATCGGATGATGTATCACTGAGATATAACAGTTTGAATAATCTAGGGGGCGCTCTGGAGTCATATGTTAAACAACAATATCAATGTGTCCACAAGGTCTCACTGATTATGCACAATAAATCTGGTTCAGATCGGATGATGTATCACTGAGATGGGACTATAGAAATAATGTAGGGGACGCATGAAGCGCAAGTTTGAGGCCTGGCCACGCCCCTTTAGCATAAACGAAAACGCAAACTTTTGATAACTTTTACTGTCCAATGTGTTAAGGGCATGTTAACCAAGTTTAAAGGCAATCCTTCAAAATCACTAAGAGGAGTTTGTTTAAATACGCAATTCAAAAACATCGGAAAATGACCTTTGACCCAAAATGGCCGACTTTGTTTTTGTTTTGGACCAGGGTTCCAAGAGACTTTTTTGTAGGTCCTGACAATTTACACATGTATACCACGTTTCATAATTCTGGGATAAAGCATGGCTGGGGGCTGATTTTTAAACTAAATTCTAGGGGGCGCTCTGGAAGAATCAGGCCACGCCCACTACATATTGGACTGCAGTCCTGTCGAGGGATGGATAAATATAGATCTTAGTGAATTTGGTGTAGCTGGGAGCTTATATTAGGAAGTTATTTTAGCTTGATGTTTCATGGAGAATGGCCAGATTTGAGGCTTGGCCACGCCCACATGCTTTGACATAGAAAAATTCTTTTGATAACTTTTGACCTTCAATGCCTCAAGATAGTGCTGACCGAGTTTGACGCCTGGATCTCGAAAGCTCTAGGACGAGTTCGCTCAGATATGACGTAATTGATGTTTCATGGAAAATGGCCAGATTTGAGGCTTGGCCACGCCCACATGCTTTGACATAGAAAAATTCTTTTGATAACTTTTGACCTTCAATGCCTCAAGATAGTGCTGACTGAGTTTGACCCCTGGATCTCGAAAGCTCTAGGACGAGTTCGCTCAGATATGACGTAAATGAAATAGACCAAATTTGACTTTGACCTAAGGCCACGCCCACATGCTTTGACTTAGAAAAATTCTTTTGATAACTTTTGACCTTCAATGCCTCAAGATAGTGCTGACCGAGTTTGACGCCTGGATCTCGAAAGCTCTAGGACGAGTTCGCTCAGATATGACGTAAATGAAATAGACCAAATTGTGACTTTGACCTAAAATGGCCGACTTCCTGTTGGCTTTGGACCATTGCTCCAAGAGACTTTTTTGTAGCTCCTGATGAGATACATATGTGTACCAAGTTTCATTATTCTAGGATAAAGCATGGTGTCAATAGACCTTTAAATGTCAAAGTTATAGCGTTTCGTTTGTTTCGGCGAGTACGCCAAGTTCACCGCTCCACTACGCCCCCTGAACATATACGAAAAGTCAATTTTTTTGATAACTTTTAAAGGCCCATGCCTTAACTGCATTCTGACCAAGTTTGAAGCCGATAGGTCGAACGCCTGAGAAGGAGTTCGTCAAAGTTCGACATGAGTAAAACTGAAAAATGACCAAAATTTGACCTTTGACCCAAAATGGCCGCCTACCTGTGCATTTTAGAGGGTACCCCCAATGTACTTTTTTTCTTGAATTGGGGAGATCTACATATGTTCCGAGTTTCAGATCTCTACGACTTACGGTTTTCCCCAACTCACGTTAGGGGGCGCTGTTGAGCAGTTAGGCCACGCCCACTTGCGATTACACCAGATTCATAAAATTTTCGTTGGGGGACAATTTTGGGTGAAGTTTGGTGAGTTTTTGAATATGTTAAAGGCTCCAAACGGCCGCGCGAAGTGACGGAAAAATAATAATAATAATAATTAAAGCCGCAAGCGGCGTTGAGGCCCGAAGCAGCTTAGCGCCGCTCGGACCTTATTGAGGCGACCGCGCGAGCTCCAGCTCGTCCGCTCGGTCGCCATTTCGAAGTCTCTCGTGTCTACTCCGCACCAGGGGTGCACACGCACAATAAATCTGGTTCAGATCGGATGATGTCTCACTGAGATATAACAGTTTGAATAATCTAGGGGGCGCTCTGGAGTCACATGTTAAACCACAATATCAATGTGTCCACAAGGTCTCACTGATGATACACAATAAATCTGGTTCAGATCGGATGATGTCTCACTGAGATATAACAGTTTGAATAATCTAGGGGGCGCTATGGAGTTATATGTTAAACCACATTATCAATGTGTCCACAAGGGCTCACTGATTATTCACAATAAATTTGGTTCAGATCGGATGATGTATCACTGAGATATAACTATAGAAATAATGTAGGGGGCGCACTTGAGTCAAATGTTAGCCCACCATATCAATGTGTCCACAAGGGCTCACTGATGATGCACAATAAATCTGGTTCAGATCGGATGATGTATCACTGAGATGGGACTATAGAAATAATGTAGGGGACGCATGAAGCGCAAGTTTGAGGCCTGGCCACGCCCCTTTAGCATAAACGAAAACGCAAACTTTTGATAACTTTTACTGTCCAATGTGTTAAGGGCATGTTAACCAAGTTTAAAGGCAATCCTTCAAAATCACTAAGAGGAGTTTGTTTAAATACGCAATTCAAAAACATCGGAAAATGACCTTTGACCCAAAATGGCCGACTTTGTTTTTGTTTTGGACCAGGGTTCCAAGAGACTTTTTTGTAGGTCCTGACAATTTACACATGTATACCACGTTTCATAATTCTGGGATAAAGCATGGCTGGGGGCTGATTTTTAAACTAAATTCTAGGGGGCGCTCTGGAAGAATCAGGCCACGCCCACTACATATTGGACTGCAGTCCTGTCGAGGGATGGATAAATATAGATCTTAGTGAATTTGGTGTAGCTGGGAGCTTATATTAGGAAGTTATTTTAGCTTGATGTTTCATGGAGAATGGCCAGATTTGAGGCTTGGCCACGCCCACATGCTTTGACATAGAAAAATTCTTTTGATAACTTTTGACCTTCAATGCCTCAAGATAGTGCTGACCGAGTTTGACGCCTGGATCTCGAAAGCTCTAGGACGAGTTCGCTCAGATATGACGTAAATGAAATAGACCAAATTGTGACTTTGACCTAAGGCCACGCCCACATGCTTTGACTTAGAAAAATTCTTTTGATAACTTTTGACCTTCAATGCCTCAAGATAGTGCTGACCGAGTTTGACGCCTGGATCTCGAAAGCTCTAGGACGAGTTCGCTCAGATATGACGTAATTGATGTTTCATGGAAAATGGCCAGATTTGAGGCTTGGCCACGCCCACATGCTTTGACATAGAAAAATTCTTTTGATAACTTTTGACCTTCAATGCCTCAAGATAGTGCTGACTGAGTTTGACCCCTGGATCTCGAAAGCTCTAGGACGAGTTCGCTCAGATATGACGTAAATGAAATAGACCAAATTTGACTTTGACCTAAGGCCACGCCCACATGCTTTGACTTAGAAAAATTCTTTTGATAACTTTTGACCTTCAATGCCTCAAGATAGTGCTGACCGAGTTTGACGCCTGGATCTCGAAAGCTCTAGGACGAGTTCGCTCAGATATGACGTAAATGAAATAGACCAAATTGTGACTTTGACCTAAAATGGCCGACTTCCTGTTGGCTTTGGACCATTGCTCCAAGAGACTTTTTTGTAGCTCCTGATGAGATACATATGTGTACCAAGTTTCATTATTCTAGGATAAAGCATGGTGTCAATAGACCTTTAAATGTCAAAGTTATAGCGTTTCGTTTGTTTCGGCGAGTACGCCAAGTTCACCGCTCCACCACGCCCCCTGAACATATACGAAAAGTCAATTTTTTTGATAACTTTTAAAGGCCCATGCCTTAACTGCATTCTGACCAAGTTTGAAGCCGATAGGTCGAACGCCTGAGAAGGAGTTCGTCAAAGTTCGACATGAGTAAAACTGAAAAATGACCAAAATTTGACCTTTGACCCAAAATGGCCGCCTACCTGTGCATTTTAGAGGGTACCTCCAATGTACTTTTTTTCTTGAATTGGGGAGATCTACATATGTACCGAGTTTCAGATCTCTACGACTTACGGTATTCCCCAACTCACGTTAGGGGGCGCTGTTGAGCAGTTAGGCCACGCCCACTTGCGATTACACCAGATTCATAAAATTTTCGTTGGGGGACAATTTTGGGTGAAGTTTGGTGAGTTTTTGAATATGTTAAAGGCTCCAAACGGCCGCGCGAAGTGACGGAAGAAGAATAATAATAATGAAGAAATCCTGCGATTACAATAGGCCTTCAGCAGAGCTTCGCTGCTTCGGGCCTAATTAAAGCTGCAAGCAGCGTTGAGGCCCGAAGCAGCTTAGCGCAGCTCCGGCCTTATTGCGGCGACCTCGTGAGCTCCAGCTGGTCCGCTCGGTCGCCACCTCGAACTCTCTCGTGCCCATCCAGCACCAGTTTGCCAAGAACAATTAGCGAACAACAACAATATATACGTGTTTAGAAGTGCTGACAGATGATACACAGTAAACGTGGAACAGATCACATGATCTAGCAATGAGATGTAACAGTTGGAAAAATAATGTATGGGGCACACTGGAGTCATCTGTTAAACCATAGTATCAAAGTGTGTAGAAGTGATCAGCCCTTTGTGAATAGCAAACAACCCTTTGGGTTGTTTTTACAATGGGTGCTAACGATCCATTGTTAAGATGATGGTCATCCATCATGTGAGCAACTGGTTTCAGCAGTCACCAGGAAACTGGTTGATCCACTTTGAGAGGGTGCTAAGACTGAGCTGAATATCAGACTTAGCTTTTTTAGAGTTTTCTACCTGGATTATTGAGCATGTATCAGGGGAAAATTAAACATGTTTTAAAATCAATTTTGGAGCATTTAGAATTGATTCTGAATCGCCAAGACAAAGAATCTAGATTTAAAAAAACAATTTATTCCCTTCATCCTTATTGACATATAACAGTTTGAATTATGTAGGTGGTGCACTGAAGTCAAAATTTACACAACAATATCAATGCGTTTAGAACTGCTCCCTGATGACGCAGAATAAATCTGGTACAGATCGAATGATGTATCACTGAGATCTAACAGTTTGAATAATCTAGGGGCGCTCTAGAGTCATATGTTGATCCACAATATCAATGTGTGTAGACATGCTCACTGATGAAGTACAATAAATCTCGTGCAGATCGGATAATGTATCTCTGAGATATACCACGCTGAACAAGTTTCTGGTGTTATCTCACATGCTAACGGGTGATGCTAATGCTAAGCTAACTAGCATGCTAGGCTAACACCTTATTTTCCAACCAAACTTACACAGGTGACTCAACAGACCACGCTGAACAAGTTTCTGGTGTTATCTCACATGCTAACGTGTAATGCTAATGCTAAGCTAACTAGCATGCTAGGCTAACACCTTATTTTCCAACCAAACTTACACAGGTGACTCAACAGACCACGCTGAACAAGTTTCTGGTGTTATCTCACATGCTAACGGGTAATGCTAATGCTAAGCTAACTAGCATGCTAGGCTAACACCTTATTTTCCAACCAAACTTACACAGGTGACTCAACAGACCACGCTGAACAAGTTTCTGGTGTTATCTCACATGCTAACGGGTGATGCTAATGCTAAGCTAACTAGCATGCTAGGCTAACACCTTATTTTCCAACCAAACTTACACAGGTGACTCAACAGACCACGCTGAACAAGTTTCTGGTGTTATCTCACATGCTAACGGGTGATGCTAATGCTAAGCTAACTAGCATGCTAGGCTAACACCTTATTTTCCAACCAAACTTACACAGGTGACTCAACAGACCACGCTGAACAAGTTTCTGGTGTTATCTCACATGCTAACGGGTAATGCTAATGCTAAGCTAACTAGCATGCTAGGCTAACACCTTATTTTCCAACCAAACTTACACAGGTGACTCAACAGACCACGCTGAACAAGTTTCTGGTGTTATCTCACATGCTAACGGGTGATGCTAATGCTAAGCTAACTAGCATGCTAGGCTAACACCTTATTTTCCAACCAAACTTACACAGATGACTCAACAGACCACGCTGAACAAGTTTCTGGTGTTATCTCACATGCTAACAGGTGATGCTAATGCTAAGCTAACTAGCATGCGTACTTGAGTCAAATGTTAGCCCACCATATCAATGTGTAAACAAGGCTCACTGTTGATGCACAATAAATCTTGTACAGATCGGATAATGTATCACTGAGATATAACTGTAGTAATAATATAGGGGGCGTTGTGGAGTAAAAATTTACACAACATTATCAATGTGTGTAGAAGTACTCACTCATGAACCACACTAAATCTCGTGCAGATCGGATAATGTATCACTAAGATATAACTGTAGTGGAGTAAAAATTTACACAACATTATCAATGTGTGTAGAAGTACTCACTGATGAACCACACTAAATCTCGTGCAGATCGGATAATGTATCACTAAGATATAACTGTAGTAATAATATAGGGGGCGCTATGGAGTAAAAATTTACATACTATTATCAATGTGTGTCGAAGTGTTCACTGATAAAGCACAATAAATCTCGTGCAGATCGGATAATGTATCACTAAGATATAACTGTAGTAATAATATAGGGGGCGCTATGGAGTAAAACTTTACATACCATTATCAATGTGTGTCGAAGTGTTCACTGATAAAGCACAATAAATCTGGTTCAGATCGGATGATGTATCACTGAGATATAACTATAGACATAATGTAGGGGGCGCACTTGAGTCAAAAGGTGTGAAATTTATGACCAAAACTACCTTTTGATCCAAAATGGCCGACTTCCTGTTGGTTTTGGACCAGGGTTCCAAGAGACTTTTTTGTAGGTCCTGACAATTTACACATGTATACCACGTTTCATAATTCTGGGATAAAGCATGGCTGGGGGCTGATTTTTAAACTAAATTCTAGGGGGCGCTCTGGAAGAATCAGGCCACGCCCACTACATATTGGACTGCAGTCCTGTCGAGGGATGGATAAATATAGATCTTAGTGAATTTGGTGTAGCTGGGAGCTTATATTAGGAAGTTATTTTAGCTTGATGTTTCATGGAGAATGGCCAGATTTGAGGCTTGGCCACGCCCACATGCTTTGACATAGAAAAATTCTTTTGATAACTTTTGACCTTCAATGCCTCAAGATAGTGCTGACCGAGTTTGACGCCTGGATCTCGAAAGCTCTAGGACGAGTTCGCTCAGATATGACGTAATTGATGTTTCATGGAAAATGGCCAGATTTGAGGCTTGGCCACGCCCACATGCTTTGACATAGAAAAATTCTTTTGATAACTTTTGACCTTCAATGCCTCAAGATAGTGCTGACTGAGTTTGACCCCTGGATCTCGAAAGCTCTAGGACGAGTTCGCTCAGATATGACGTAAATGAAATAGACCAAATTTGACTTTGACCTAAGGCCACGCCCACATGCTTTGACTTAGAAAAATTCTTTTGATAACTTTTGACCTTCAATGCCTCAAGATAGTGCTGACCGAGTTTGACGCCTGGATCTCGAAAGCTCTAGGACGAGTTCGCTCAGATATGACGTAAATGAAATAGACCAAATTGTGACTTTGACCTAAAATGGCCGACTTCCTGTTGGCTTTGGACCATTGCTCCAAGAGACTTTTTTGTAGCTCCTGATGAGATACATATGTGTACCAAGTTTCATTATTCTAGGATAAAGCATGGTGTCAATAGACCTTTAAATGTCAAAGTTATAGCGTTTCGTTTGTTTCGGCGAGTACGCCAAGTTCACCGCTCCACTACGCCCCCTGAACATATACGAAAAGTCAATTTTTTTGATAACTTTTAAAGGCCCATGCCTTAACTGCATTCTGACCAAGTTTGAAGCCGATAGGTCGAACGCCTGAGAAGGAGTTCGTCAAAGTTCGACATGAGTAAAACTGAAAAATGACCAAAATTTGACCTTTGACCCAAAATGGCCGCCTACCTGTGCATTTTAGAGGGTACCCCCAATGTACTTTTTTTCTTGAATTGGGGAGATCTACATATGTTCCGAGTTTCAGATCTCTACGACTTACGGTTTTCCCCAACTCACGTTAGGGGGCGCTGTTGAGCAGTTAGGCCACGCCCACTTGCGATTACACCAGATTCATAAAATTTTCGTTGGGGGACAATTTTGGGTGAAGTTTGGTGAGTTTTTGAATATGTTAAAGGCTCCAAACGGCCGCGCGAAGTGACGGAAGAAGAAGAATAATAATAATTAAAGCCGCAAGCGGCGTTGAGGCCCGAAGCAGCTTAGCGCCGCTCGGACCTTATTGAGGCGACCGCGCGAGCTCCAGCTCGTCCGCTCGGTCGCCATTTCGAAGTCTCTCGTGTCTACTCCGCACCAGGGGTGCACACGCACAATAAATCTGGTTCAGATCGGATGATGTCTCACTGAGATATAACAGTTTGAATAATCTAGGGGGCGCTCTGGAGTCACATGTTAAACCACAATATCAATGTGTCCACAAGGTCTCACTGATGATACACAATAAATCTGGTTCAGATCGGATGATGTCTCACTGAGATAGAACAGTTTGAATAATCTAGGGGGCGCTATGGAGTTATATGTTAAACCACAATATCAATGTGTCCACAAGGGCTCACTGATTATTCACAATAAATTTGGTTCAGATCGGATGATATCACTGAGATATAACTATAGAAATAATGTAGGGGGCGCACTTGAGTCAAATGTTAGCCCACCATATCAATGTGTCCACAAGGGCTCACTGATGATGCACAATAAATCTGGTTCAGATCGGATGATGTATCACTGAGATATAACAGTTTGAATAATCTAGGGGGCGCTCTGGAGTCATATGTTAAACAACAATATCAATGTGTCCACAAGGTCTCACTGATTATGCACAATAAATCTGGTTCAGATCGGATGATGTATCACTGAGATGGGACTATAGAAATAATGTAGGGGACGCATGAAGCGCAAGTTTGAGGCCTGGCCACGCCCCTTTAGCATAAACGAAAACGCAAACTTTTGATAACTTTTACTGTCCAATGTGTTAAGGGCATGTTAACCAAGTTTAAAGGCAATCCTTCAAAATCACTAAGAGGAGTTTGTTTAAATACGCAATTCAAAAACATCGGAAAATGACCTTTGACCCAAAATGGCCGACTTTGTTTTTGTTTTGGACCAGGGTTCCAAGAGACTTTTTTGTAGGTCCTGACAATTTACACATGTATACCACGTTTCATAATTCTGGGATAAAGCATGGCTGGGGGCTGATTTTTAAACTAAATTCTAGGGGGCGCTCTGGAAGAATCAGGCCACGCCCACTACATATTGGACTGCAGTCCTGTCGAGGGATGGATAAATATAGATCTTAGTGAATTTGGTGTAGCTGGGAGCTTATATTAGGAAGTTATTTTAGCTTGATGTTTCATGGAGAATGGCCAGATTTGAGGCTTGGCCACGCCCACATGCTTTGACATAGAAAAATTCTTTTGATAACTTTTGACCTTCAATGCCTCAAGATAGTGCTGACCGAGTTTGACGCCTGGATCTCGAAAGCTCTAGGACGAGTTCGCTCAGATATGACGTAATTGATGTTTCATGGAAAATGGCCAGATTTGAGGCTTGGCCACGCCCACATGCTTTGACATAGAAAAATTCTTTTGATAACTTTTGACCTTCAATGCCTCAAGATAGTGCTGACTGAGTTTGACCCCTGGATCTCGAAAGCTCTAGGACGAGTTCGCTCAGATATGACGTAAATGAAATAGACCAAATTTGACTTTGACCTAAGGCCACGCCCACATGCTTTGACTTAGAAAAATTCTTTTGATAACTTTTGACCTTCAATGCCTCAAGATAGTGCTGACCGAGTTTGACGCCTGGATCTCGAAAGCTCTAGGACGAGTTCGCTCAGATATGACGTAAATGAAATAGACCAAATTGTGACTTTGACCTAAAATGGCCGACTTCCTGTTGGCTTTGGACCATTGCTCCAAGAGACTTTTTTGTAGCTCCTGATGAGATACATATGTGTACCAAGTTTCATTATTCTAGGATAAAGCATGGTGTCAATAGACCTTTAAATGTCAAAGTTATAGCGTTTCGTTTGTTTCGGCGAGTACGCCAAGTTCACCGCTCCACTACGCCCCCTGAACATATACGAAAAGTCAATTTTTTTGATAACTTTTAAAGGCCCATGCCTTAACTGCATTCTGACCAAGTTTGAAGCCGATAGGTCGAACGCCTGAGAAGGAGTTCGTCAAAGTTCGACATGAGTAAAACTGAAAAATGACCAAAATTTGACCTTTGACCCAAAATGGCCGCCTACCTGTGCATTTTAGAGGGTACCCCCAATGTACTTTTTTTCTTGAATTGGGGAGATCTACATATGTTCCGAGTTTCAGATCTCTACGACTTACGGTTTTCCCCAACTCACGTTAGGGGGCGCTGTTGAGCAGTTAGGCCACGCCCACTTGCGATTACACCAGATTCATAAAATTTTCGTTGGGGGACAATTTTGGGTGAAGTTTGGTGAGTTTTTGAATATGTTAAAGGCCCCAAACGGCCGCGCGAAGTGACGGAAGAAGAATAATAATAATAATAATAATGAAGAAATCGAGCGATTACAATAGGCCTTCAGCAGAGCTTCGCTGCTTCGGGCCTAATAATAATGAAGAAATCGAGCGATTACAATAGGCCTTCAGCAGAGCTTCGCTGCTTCGGGCCTAATTAAAGCTGCAAGCAGCATTGAGGCCCTCGCAGCTTAGCGCCGCTCGGACCTTATTGAGGCGACCGCGCGAGCTCCAGCTCGTCCGCTCGGTCGCCATTTCGAAGTCTCTCGTGTCTACTCCGCACCAGGGGTGCACACGCACAATAAATCTGGTTCAGATCAGATGATGTCTCACTGAGATATAACAGTTTGAATAATCTAGGGGGCGCTATGGAGTTATATGTTAAATCACAAAATCAATGTGTCCACAAGGGCTCACTGATGATGCACAATAAATCTGGTTCAGATCGGATGATGTATCACTGAGATATAACTATAGAAATAATGTAGGGGGCGCACTTGAGTTAAATGTTAGCCCACCATATCAATGTGTCCACAAGGGCTCACTGATGATGCACAATAAATCTGGTTCAGATCGGATGATGTATCACTGAGATATAACAGTTTGAATAATCTAGGGGGCGCTCTGGAGTCATATGTTAAACCACAATATCAATGTGTCCACAATGTCTCAATGATGATTCACAGTAAATCTGGTTCAGATCGGATGATGTATCACTGAGATATAACTATAGAAATAATGTAGGGGGCGCACTTGAGTCAAATTTAGCCCACCTTGTCAATGTGTCCACAAGGGCTCATTGATGATACACAATAAATCTGGTTCAGATCAGATGATGTCTCACTGAGATATAACAGTTTGAGTAATCTAGGGGGCGCTCTGGAGTCATATGTTAAACCACAATATCAATGTGTCCACAATGTCTCACTGATGATACACAATAAATCTGGTTCAGATCGGATGATGTATCACTGAGATATAACTGTAGTAATAATATAGGGGGCGCTATGGAGTAAAAATTTACATACCATTATCAATGTGTGTCGAAGTGTTCACTGATAAAGCACAATAAATCTCGTACAGATCGGATAATGTATCACTGAGATATAACTGTAGTAATAATATAGGGGGCGCTATGGAGTAAAAATTTACATACCATTATCAATGTGTGTAGAAGTGTTCACTGATGAATCACAATAAATCTCGTGCAGATCGGATAATGTATCACTAAGATATAACTGTAGTAATAATATAGGGGGCGCTATGGAGTAAAAATTTACATACCATTATCAATGTGTGTCGAAGTGTTCACTGATAAAGCACAATAAATCTTGTGCAGATCGGATAATGTATCACTAAGATATAACTGTAGTAATAATACAGGGGGCGCTATGGAGTAAAAATTTACATAACATTATCAATGTGTGTCAAAGTGTTCACTGATGATGCACAATAAATCTGGTTCAGATCGGATGATGTATCACTGAGATATAACTATAGAAATAATGTAGGGGGCGCACTTGAGTCAAATGTTAGCCCACCTTATCAATGTGTCCACAAGGACTCACTGATGATGCACAATAAATCTGGTTCAGATCGGATGATGTCTCACTGAGATATAACAGTTTGAATAATCTAGGGGGCGCTCTGGAGTCACATGTTAAACCACAATATCAATGTGTCCACAAGGTCTCACTGATGATACACGATAAATCTGGTTCAGATCGGATGATGTATCACTGAGATATAACTATAGAAATAATGTAGGGGGCGCACTTGAGTCAAATGTTAGCCCACCATATCAATGTGTCCACAAGGCTCACTGATGATGCACAATAAATCTGGTTCAGATCGGATGATGTCTCACTGAGATATAACAGTTTGAATAATCTAGGGGGCGCTCTGGAGTCATATGTTGAACCACAATATCAATGTGTCCACAAGGTCTCACTGATGATGCACAATAAATCTGGTTCAGATCGGATGATGTATCACTGAGATATAACTATAGAAGTAATGTAGGGGGCGCACTTGAGTCAAATGTTAGCCCACCATATCAATGTGTCCACAAGGGCTCACTGATGATGCACAATAAATCTGGTTCAGATCGGATGATGTATCACTGAGATATAACTATAGAAATAATGTAGGGGGCGCACTTGAGTCAAATGTTAGCCCACCATATCAATGTGTCCACAAGGGCTCACTGATGATGCACAATAAATCTGGTTCAGATCGGATGATGTATCACTGAGATATAACTATAGAAATAATGTAGGGGGCGCACTTGAGTCAAATGTTAGCCCACCATATCAATGTGTCCACAAGGGCTCACTGATGATGCACAATAAATCTGGTTCAGATCGGATGATGTATCACTGAGATACAACAGTTTGAATAATCTAGGGGGCGCTATGGAGGCTATTTGCTAATTAGCATAAACACCTGTTCAAGGGGTGGGTAATGATCGATCATAATGATTTTGGTACTCCTCAGATCAAATCTGTGGAGTTTAGAACCAAACGTATGGTGACGGCGTTACGTCTTACTTCGCCACGTCACCACGCCCACTTGCTCCACCCAAAACGAACAGTGCTGGAAAGCTTGTTACACCAACATGTCTTCGGTGACTGGATACAATGTCACGCTGATTAGGTAACAGGGGTCCGATATGGACCGTTCAAAGTAAAACTTTACACTTCCTGTTGTCAGGGGGCGTGGCTTAAGTGATGTCATGATTTGACCATACAGTTTTGCAGGGGACCGGATGTGGGTCAATAACTGAAGGTTTGATGTATTAGACTCTTTTCGTGTAAGAGCTGTAAGCGTTTCGTTTTTCATGGCGAGATGTCCAACTTTGACGTCTGGCCCCGCCCCTTCAGCATTCATGAAAACGCACAATTTTGATATAGTTTGTTCCCCCGTGCCTTATGAAGAAACTGGCCAAGTTTGAACCAAATCGAGCGAAATCCCTAGGAGGAGTTCGTTGAAATGCAGAGGCTGTAAACGGCCAAAAAGGGGTGAAAATTTGGTCATCGTTCCAAAATGGCCGCCTTACCATTTATCGTACAACATTGGTGCCAGAGAGTTTTCTGTGCATCTTGGTGAGTTGGACAAGTGTACCAAATTTCATGATTCTACGTCAAACTAAGGTCAATGCGGAGGGTATTTTGAATATTTCTAGGGGGCGCTCTTGAGCCGTTTCTGTAGCGATTTGCTAATTAGCATAAACACCTGTTCAAGGGGTGGGCAATGATCGATCATACTGATTTTGGTACTCCTCGGATCAAATCTGTGGATTTTAGATCCAAACGTATGGTGATGGCGTTACGTCTTACTTCGCCATGTCGCCACGCCCACTTGCTCCACCCAAAACGAACAGTGCTGGAAAGCTTGTTACACCAACATGTCTTTAGTCACTGGACACAATGTCACGCTGATTAGGTAACACGGGTCCGATATGGACCTTTCAAAGTAAAACTTTACACTTCCTGTTGTCAGGGGGCGTGGCTTAAGTGATGTCATGATTTGACCATACAGTTTTGCAGGGGACCGGATGTGGGTCAATAACTGAAGGTTTGATGTATTAGACTCTTTTCGTGTAAGAGCTGTAAGCGTTTCGTTTTTCATGGCGAGATGTCCAACTTTGACGTCTGGCCCCGCCCCTTCAGCATTCATGAAAACGCACAATTTTGATGTCGTTTGTTCCCCCATGCCTTATGAAGAAACTGGCCAAGTTTGAACCAAATCGAGCGAAATTCATAGGAGGAGTTCGTTCAAATGCAGAGGCTGTAAACGGCCAAAAAGGGGTGAAAATGTGGTCATCGTTCCAAAATGGCCGCCTTACCATTTATTGTACAACATTGGTGCCAGAGGGTTTTCTGTGCATCTTGGTGAGTTGGACAAGTGTACCAAATTTCATGATTCTACGTCAAACTAAGGTCAATGCGGAGGGTATTTTGAAAATTTCTAGGGGGCGCTCTTGAGCCGTTTCTGTGGCGATTTTTGCCACGCCCCCAAAATACGTAATTTTTCACCAGTCCTGACGAGTCCGCCAAATTTGGTGAGTTTTCATATATGATAAAGCCCCCAAAAGGCCACTTAAAGAGGGACTAGAATAAAAATAATAATAATTAAAGCTGCAAGCAGCATTGAGGCCCTCGCAGCTTAGCGCCGCTCGGACCTTATTGAGGCGACCGCGCGAGCTCCAGCTCGTCCGCTCGGTCGCCATTTCGAAGTCTCTCGTGTCTACTCCGCACCAGGGGTGCACACGCACAATAAATCTGGTTCAGATCGGATGATGTCTCACTGAGATATAACAGTTTGAATAATCTAGGGGGCGCTATGGAGTTATATGTCAAACCACAAAATCAATGTGTCTACAAGGGCTCATTGATGATGCACAATAAATCTGGTTCAGATCGGATGATGTATCACTGAGATATAACTATAGAAATAATGTAGGGGGCGCACTTGAGTTAAATGTTAGCCCACCATATCAATGTGTCCACAAGGGCTTACTGATGATGCACAATAAATCTGGTTCAGATCGGATGATGTA
>JBBPBX010040500.1:0-16704 GCA_038048925.1 Garcialebias charrua
ATCAGGCCTTGCAAAATAATTTTTATTTTATTTTATTTTTTTCATGGAAAACCGATGCCACTTCCAGATCAGAAATTGGAAGATGGGCATTCCCATTGCCTCAGGATGGTAAGTATTGAACAGTTAGCAGTGAGACACTTGGAAAAAAATGATCAACCACAGCCACCTTGCTGTTGGAGAGATTATAATCAAGAAATGTGTGTTTTTGTTTTATTTCCCCCCCCCCAGTGTTTCAGCGTATTCAACTTCTTTGACCTCGGCGATCGCCTACACCGTGTACATCCCACCTTTTCAGCTGTTCCAAAGAGGATAGAGACCATGGAGGATTTTGTGAGAGAGGAGCACCTCGTGACTCCAAATTTGCTACCCTGGTAGGTTTTACAAGTCTGGAGGAAAGCCGAGCATAACGCAGTACTGTACAACCAAACACTTGGAAGTGTCAGTGAACTGTATCATGGATTTATTTCAACAGGTTCTGCAGATTTCCAGAATTGGAGGAAGCACACCAAGGACTTTGTCTACAAATTTCTTGATAGGTATGTATCAACACACGCTCACCCACCCACTAACCATCTGAACTAAATATTTTACTTGCAAGTTCAGTATTTAGTTTTGTAAACTAAGTATTTAGCTATCAAATTAAATATTTAATTTAGAACGACGTGTATTAATAACATGGTTGAAATATGACTGGAAAATTTTGTTTTCTCTAAACTAAAATATTGTTGTTGATTTTTGTAACTTTGCTAATGGCACCCCATAGATATGAAAATGTTTGGCAACTCGAGTGCGTTTTGCAGCAATTTTTTAACTGATGTGCTCAAATTTGGCAGCACGATGTCTCAGTGGTTAGCACTGTTGTCTCACATCAAGGTCCTGGGTTCTATCCCCGGTTGGACCTGGAGTGTTTCTGTGTGGTGTTTGCATGTTCTTCTCGTGCTTGCGTGGGTTTTATCAGAGTACTCCGGTTTCCTCCAACAGATCCAAAACATGCATGTTCGGCCTTCAGGTCCAGGCCTCCCTTGAAAAAGAGATCTGTGATCTCTATGGGATTTGCCTGCTTAAATAAAGGTTAATAAATAATAATGTGTGTTAGTGTGTTAACTAGTGTTATAAGTGATTGGCAAAAACAAAAATTCAAAGCCACCTATCAACATATGATTGTACAGCCACACTTCCAGGCTGTCATATTGTTAAGTTTGCAGATGATACAGCGGTGGTGGGATGCATCACAAACAATGATGAGTCCAGCTACAGACAGGAGGTGGAACATCTGGAGAGCTGGTGCAAAGAGAATAATCTTCACATGAATGTGAAGACGACGAAGGAGATGATTGATTGATTGATGTTTATTCATTCATTTTAAAAGAACAATACAAGACAGTTTCATCAGATACAAGAATACAAGTTGGATAAAATGAAGGGAGCAGAAAGAAGATGAAATCTTATTATATCTGCCCCTTATTTCACAGTTTGTTCAACCAATGATAACCTTCAAGTAACATCACAGAATGAATAATTCTACTTATTTTTCTAACTGTAATACATAAACTAGATCACAAAATGAATAATTCTACTTAATTTTTCTAACTGATACACAAACTACATCACAAAATGAATAATTCTTTTTCTAACTAATACACAAACTATATCATACTTAATTTTTTTTTTTTTTTTTTTTATACTAATGATGAGATGATTGTGGACTTCAGAAGGAACAAACACACCCACGCCCCACTGAAAATAGGTGGGTCTGCAGTGGAAGTGGTCTCCAGCTACAAATACTTGGGTGTACACTTGAATGATAATCTCAGCTGGAGCAACAACACCACCAGCCTGATCAAGAAAGGTCATCAGAGACTCTACTTCCTCAGACGACTGAGACGTGCTGGTCTGAGCAGCTCAGTTCTCACCTCGTTCTACAGGTGTGCAGTGGAGAGCATCCTGTGCTCCAGCATCAACGTGTGGCATGGAGGCTGCACAGTTGAAGAGAGGAAAGCTCTGCAGAGAGTGGTGAAGGCTGCACAGAAGTCTGTTGGAGTCAGTCTCCCCACCATCACAGACATTTACACCTCCAGATGCAGGAAAAGAGCCACCTGCATCATGAAAGACCTCACTCATCCAGCACACTCACTCTTTGCCCCACTCCCCTCAGGACGGAGGTTGAGGAGCATCAAGTGTAGAACCACTAGACTGAGGAACAGCTTCTACCCTGAGGCTGTTAGACTCATGAATAAATAAAAATAAAATAAAAAATAAACACTGCAAAATGTCACATCATACTGATGCTGATCTGTTTTCTTGTTGCTGTGTTCATCTGTGTTCACCTGTGACCATCTGCTCATACAGACTCATGTTCGTGCTGCAGTTTATTCCCACTATATTAGGCTTAGTGTATTACTAGTTGATGTTTTTCGTAGTTAATTCTAGATGTTATTACTGTTTTTCTCTTGCATTTGTTGTTGGATGTAACTGGGACCCCGTGTACATAATCTCGTTTTCATCACATGTACCACATGCGGTGCAAATGACAATAAAGACTTTCTGACTCTGACATTTGCTGGGATGGATGTTTTTATTTATTTATTTATTAATCAGGGAGATCCCAGCAAGACACTGCATTTTCCAGATTGCCTTTGCATATTGCTAATTACTTTTTGTTTTTGTTTGTTTTTTTGCAAATGCAGATGGAATCATGAATGGAGATTCTGCAGCAACAGGATTTTATAAGGACTCATGCTGCAGAGCATTTAAAACATGCAAAGGAGGACATGGGCTCACACTGGACAATTAACACAACTGGTAGAGCTGCTGCCTCTCAGCGAGCAGGTCCCCGGTTCAAATCCCGGTCCGGGGGCCTTTCTGGGTAGAGTTTGCATGTTCTCTCCGTGCATGCATGGGTTTTCTCCGGGTGCTCCAGTTTCCTCCAACAGTCCAAAAACATGCATGTTAGACTGATGGTGACTCTATGACCTTGGGTGTGAGTGAGACAGGTCCCTCTTGTAAATGAGTCCCTGTGGCTCAACGAGGCTAGCCTGTATAAATAAAGGTTGAATGAAAAAATGTGCCACAAAGAAGTGGAGGTGGGGCTTTCACACTGGACATTTAATGCACCACGAAGAAGTGGACACTGGACATTTAATGCACCACAAAGAAATGGACACTGGACATTTAATGCACCCCAAAGAGGTGGAGGACATAGGGTCACACAGGACATTTAAAACGTGCCACATAGAAGTGGAGGATACGGGCTCACACAGAACTGAGGAACACATTTTTGGGGGGGAGATGCAAATAGGTGCTGGGCATAAAATTAGAATATTGTGAAAAAGTTATTTATTTCAGTAATTCCATTCAAAAAGTAAAACTTCTATACAGTATTACTGTATATTCATTCACACAGACTTTTTTTTTTTTTTTCTTTCGGCTTCTCCCTTCGTTAGGGGTCACCACAGCGAACTAGTCGCATGAAGACTTGGCAATTGTTTTTACGCCGGACCGGATGCCCTTCCTGACACAACCACAGACCACCGGGCTACCACAGCTCTCTGTGTGGAGCAGAGAGCTGCTATCTAGGGTTCCCGGGGGAGCAGATGGTGTGGGTTAAGGGCCTTGCTCAAGGGCCCAGAGTGGGGCAGATGAGGGTAGAGACAGGTGTGACCGCTTCACCTGTCCCACCCACATCTTTTTGCTGTTGTCGGTACCGGGGCTTGAACCGGCGATCTTCCGATCACAAGCTCACCTTCTTAACCTCTGCGCCACCACTCCCTATTCATTCACACAGACTGATATATTTAAAAATAATCTTAATGCTGATGATTATAACTGACAACTAATGAAAACTCCAAATTCATTATAAGTAAATTACATTACTTGAGATCAATTAAAAAATGATTTTTATAGATGTTGGCCAACTGAAAAGTATTAACATGGTAGCATGGTCCTTAGCCCCAACTATTGAAAGATGTACATATTGTACATTTCATGTTCATACATCTCAGTTGGCCAACATTTATAAAAATACTTTATTTTTATTGAGCTCAAGTAGTAGTCTAATTTTCTGAGATACTGAATTTAGGGTTGTCATTGGTTGTCAGTTTTAATCAACATTAAAATAAATAAACATTTGAAATATATCAGTCTGTGTGTAATGAATGTTTCACTTTTTGAATGGAATTCCTGAAATAAAACAACTTATTTAAAATATTATGACCAGCACACTTTGTACAGATTATTTTTGTGGTGAGGGGACTGTAATTGTATACAGCTTTTTTATTTATCTTGTTCCTGCCTGCTATATCAAAAAGAAAAATGAAGGCATGTTAAAAAAAAATTGTTAAGTACAGACCAAAAATGAAGGCATGTTAAAAAATTATTATTGTTTATGTTAAGTACGGCCAAAGAATGAAGGCATTTAAAAAAAAATATATATATGTGAAGTACAGACCCAAGTGAGCTGTGTACTTTTATAGATTTGTTTGTGTATTTTGTGTTGCCACCAGTTGATAAGTTCCGTAATGTAAAGCTTTTTTTTTTAAGTTACCAAAGGTGGAATTCTCAATTTTATGTGTTATGCTGTTCCTTTAAATTGTGTTAAATAAACAGGATAAAGGTAAAATTTATGGAGTGATTTGTAAAACTTAATCCAACTGTTTGTAGGATTTTAAAGCTGCGGATGGTCAAAGTATTTCCCTAGATTTGTTTGCCTCAACGCAATTTTAAAGTAGATTCATTATACTTTTTATATGCATAGCATGAACAAGCAGCATGTAAAGTGACTAAAATAAGTTAAATATAATAGCCTAATTAGAATAAGCTAAATACAGTAAGTTATTGACGTCAGATAGACGTCTAATGTAGACGCCTTTTAGACGTCAGGAATATAGACGTCTAATGTAGACGCCTTTTAGACGTCAGGAATATAGACGTCTTTTGGACGTCGGAAAAAAGACGTCTTTTAGACGTCGGGGAAAAGACGTCTAAAAGACGTCGGGGAAAAGACGTCATCTGGCGTAACGTTTTCGACCTTCCAGGGACCTGATTTCGACGTCCAGAAATGACCTGAAAAAGACGTCGTATAGACGTCACCTTGCTCAGTGGGATCACGTCACAGTAAGGTCTGTACGTCACATCACGTGATAAAAACAGAGCGCTGGGTAGCTTTTAGTAGACGCTACAAAATGGATTCCTTTGTGCGCACGGATGTATGGAGCTGGTCCAGTCTTGTCAAAAAGGTAAAACAGTTTATAATTTTATAAATTGCTATGAACACCGTAGTAGATTGTGACAGCAGAGGGCAATGTTGCAATGCAGGTCCCATATATAACACGGCCGAAACGGCTTCATCTCTCTCGTTTCACAAAGAAAAATAAACAAATATTCATCTCTCTAGAGCTATTAAAAATCTATAAACACAATCTCTAAAAGTAAACCTAAAATGCACAGCACTGCAGCCAGTGATACGGTGTGGCTGTAGCCCCATTTGTTTTTTAAGTTTCGGTTTTCAGCCCCTTACTTTCACTTTTAAAATTAATAATAATAACTAATAGTTTTGTTTTTCCTGTGACTTATCTGCAGTATGATAAATGATAGGAGCATAATAAATGCTCCCAATGTTTTGTTGGTCTTTTTTTTTCTTTTTGTAAAGACGTTTTTTATGCATTTATATTTATTTATTTATTTTTCATCATAAGACACTGTGACGTCATCGGCTACTCGAGTGTTGTTCGAGTTTTTTTATGTTAATGTCGAGGTTAAAAATTATGTACTCGTTCAACCCCTATTAACCAGGAGGTTGTGTGGCTGGTGGTGGCCAGCTGTTTGGAGTCTTTTTGTTTGCCTAATGACAGAGTGAGATCGGTAGCTCAGTTCTCGGTTTTCTTTTACCCCTAGAGACCCCTTTGGTTAGGTAGTCCGTCACCAGACAGGCTTCGACGGACCTGTTTTTATGGGTTGGCCCTGCGCTGGTGACGTTATTTTGTTTTTGGCTGACTCACTCTGTCCACCATTTGTTTGAACTTTTTGTCTTTCTTTTGCTTTTTCCCTGACCCTGTGCCAGAAGACGGTGCACTCCGCACCTGGAGGGAGGAGTCGGGCAGTGTTCAATAAACCTTTTTAATTTACCTTCTGCCTTCTTGTGTCTTGTGTCCCTTTAATGTGTTCGGCCTGAGCCAGCCGTAACATATTTTGGGCGCCTCGTCCGGGATCTTGAATCCTTTTTGAATCCTTGTCTGGATCTTGAATCCTTTTTGAATCCTTGTCTGGATTTTTGAATCCTTTTTGAGTCCTTGTCTGGATCTTTGAGACATTGTCTGGATTTTTTTGAGTCCTTGTTGAGCTGTTGTGATCCTTGTTGGGTTAATTAATTAAACCTGCTGTTGGTTTGACTCGTAGGCGGGTCCAGTGCTGTGTGTGTGGGTGGTGCGTTCATGTACTGATGGGACGTTAGTGTTTACAAGGTTCTTTTCCTGTGTTTACCATGGAGGATTTCGATTTACACAGTTTTGTGGAACGACCCACAGTAGAGGTTTTGGCTAGCTGTACTAAAGAGCAACTTTTGTGCATAGCGGATTATTATGAAGTGACGTTAGATAAACGTTCAAAAAGAGAAACTGTGGAGAACGAGTTAACTGCCGAGTTAATGCAACGCAGTGTTTTTTCTGCTGTGACGTCACCGAAAGACCCAGATCGCTCTCTGTACAATTTTCAGGAACAAGTACGTTTAAAAGAGATTGAACGAGACTTAGTACTTGAGCAACAGAAACGGGAACATGAGAAAGTACTTGAGCAACAGAAACGGGAAAATGAGAAGGAAATAACGTTACAGAAAATTATGTTAGAACAACGGAAAATGGAGAGAGAGGTTGAACGACGGAAAATAGAGTTAGAAGCGGAAATACGTCTGAAAGAGCTGGAATGTGGATCTGCTCTGTTTCCTGTTCGAGAATTTGACGTGAGTAGAAATGTTTCTTTAGTACCTCCGTTCAATGAAAAAGACGTAGATAAGTATTTTATCATGTTTGAAAGAGCCGCAAGTACTTTGGAGTGGCCAGAAACTGTTTGGCCCATTTTGTTACAGAGTGTGTTAAAAGGAAAAGCACAGGATGCCTATGCTTCTCTTTCTGCAATTGATAGTGGTGTCTATGCTAACGTAAAAGAAGCTATACTACGTGCATATGAGCTAGTTCCGGAAGCATACCGGCAGAAATTTAGAAAATGGAAGAAAGTAGATAATCAGTCTTATGCTGATTATGTCAGGAAAAAGGAGCTACTTTTTGATCGCTGGTGTACTGCGAGTGCAGTGACTGATTTTAACCAGCTGAAGCAGCTAATGTTGTTGGAAGATTTCAAATTAAACTTACCAGACAGAGTAACCACATATTTAAATGAAAATAAAGTGTCTGACGTTTCTAAAGCTGCAATCTTAGTGGATGAGTATATGCTGACGCATAAAATACACTTTGAACGTTCAAGCTTTGATAAAACTCGAAGCCCTAGTCATGTTAAGACCAGTTTTGATTCCTCTCAACCTTTTAGATACAGATCTAATGGTAATGGTAATGGTAAATTCAGAGGGCCTGTTGTTCCTCACAGAGACTGTGATGTAACTGCAGAACGACGTGAAAGTGATGTGAAAGAACCAGTGAGATGTTACTATTGCAAACAGGAAGGGCATGTAACTAGAACCTGTCCTAAGTTACATAGAAAAGAACCAAAACCTGTAGCTGCACTTAAAAGGTTAGATAAGACGTTTTCCTCTGTGACAAGAACCAGTGAACGTGATGGATTTAAACCTTTTATAATGGAAGGGTTTATCTCTACATCTCCATCAGGAAAAATGATACCTGTTAAAATACTCAGAGACACAGCCGCTTCACAGTCATTCATTTTGGACAATATTTTACCTAGAGATGAAGTTATTAAAATGGAAGCTGGAGTCCCCATTTGTGGTTTTAACATGCAGGAAGTTAATGTTCCTTTATGTAGGATAGTGGTTCAGTCAGAGTTGTGTTCAGGAGACGCTGTGGTAGGACTGCGTCCAAACTTTCCTATAGAAGGCATCTCCATGATTATGGGTAACGACTTGGCTGGAGGTCGCGTTTTAGTCACTCCAGAGGTGACTCCTGTCCCAGTGATTTCCCCTCAACTAGATAACTTAGCTCGCACATTTCCTAATGTTTTCACCTCTTGTGCAGTTACTCGCGCAGCTCTTAAACGCCAACAGGAGGAGGAGAAAGCTGAAGAAGTTGAGCTGAGTGACAGTTTTTTCAGTTCTGAGACTGACCAGAGCCCAGTAAGCTCAGAGAACACTTTAGAGGGGGTAAGACTCTCATGGTCCAGGGAACAGTTGATTAATCTTCAGAAGAGCGATGTTAGTTTAACATCATGTTTTATTGACACAGAAACTGACAAACCTGACATTCTGAGTAATGGTTTTCACTTTAGTGATGGCATTTTGATGCGTAAATGGACTCCATTGACAGCCTCTTCTAATGAAGAGTGGCGTAGTGTAGAACAGATTGTTCTCCCTACTCAGTATCGTCCAGAGGTTTTACGTTTGGCGCACGACAGTCCCTTAGCTGGTCACCTGGGTATTAGAAAAACATATGACCGTGTGTTACGTCATTTTTTTGGCCAGGTTTAAAGAAAGATGTCGTACTTCATTGCAACTCATGCCATTTTTGTCAGATAGCTGGAAAACCGAACCAGACTGTCCCACCTGCTCCTCTTTTTCCTATCCCGGCTATTGCTGAGCCTTTTGAGAGAGTCTTAGTGGACTGTGTAGGACCACTCCCCAGAACAAAGGCTGGAAACAAGTACTTAGTTACTGTGATGTGTGCCTCCACTCGTTTCCCAGAAGTTTTTCCTGTAAGAAAAATAACAACCCCAGTGGTGGTAAAGGTATTAACCAGGTTTTTCTCGTTGTTTGGGTTACCACGGGTGGTGCAGACTGACCAAGGCAGCAATTTTATGTCGAGAGTGTTTTCACAGGTCATGAAACAATTAAACATCCAGCATACCTGTTCGGCAGCGTACCATCCAGAAAGCCAGGGTGCCCTTGAACGATTCCATCAAACATTAAAAACAGTGCTACGTACATACTGTCTGGAATTCAACAAAGATTGGGATGAGGGAGTGCATCTCCAGATGTTTGCTATACGGGAGGTAGTTCAAGAGAGTTTGGGTTTTAGTCCAGCTGAACTGATTTTTGCACACGAAGTTCGTGGTCCCTTAAGGTTGTTAAAAGAAAAGTGGGTATGTGAGAAGTCTGACAAGAATTTGTTAGACTATGTATGTGACTTCCGTTTTAAATTAGTACGTGCTTGTGAAATAGCTAAAACTAACCTACAGACGGCACAAGCTAAAATGAAATCCCTGATTGATCAAAAAGCTGTAGCACGAGTGTTTCAACCGGGTGACAAAGTGTTAGTTTTACTTCCTATTCCTGGTAGTAGCTTACAGGCCCGTTATAGCGGACCTTATGTCATTCAGAAAAAGCTAAATGATCGTGACTATTTGGTTTCTACTCCAGATAGGAGGCGTACTTCTCGTCTTTGTCACATCAACATGTTGAAACCATACATTGAGAGGGTTAGTGTGTTAGCTGTTCCCCTCTGTGATGTCCCCAGAGTAGCCGAAGATGTAGAGCCCCAAAAGGAGCTCTCCAGTGCTGAACAGGAGGTGGACAGTTCCCCTTCTGCCATTCTTGAAGGCAAGCTCTTAAATTCACATTATCTTCAGAACCTACAGTTGTTGTTCTCCCATCTTGATGACAATAAAAGGGATGAACTAAGACAGTTGATATTTTCTAACGCCTGTTTATTCTCTGATGTCCCTTCTGGGACCGATGTCCTAAAACACGATATCGATGTGGGTGAAACAAACCCCATTAAACAACACCCTTATAGAGTGAATCCGGAGAAACGTTTACGTATGAACAAACAAATGCAGTACATGCTAAACAATGGCTTGGCCATACCCAGTACTAGTGCATGGAGTTCACCTTGCTTGTTGATAGTGAAACATGGGGGTGATGATCGATTTTGCACTGATTTCAGAAAAGTAAATGCTGTAACCCAGGGGTGCTCACACTTTTTCAGCATGCGAGCTACTTATAAAAAAACCAAGTCCAAAAGATCTACCCAATACAAAAATGCAAAACATATAATTATCTTCAAATGTATTAAGGATTCTTTTTATGTACAATGTACCTATGTTGATGTACCTTGCATAACTGAATAAGCAAATATTGCACAACACATGTAATAAATCAGGGGTCACCAACGTGGTGCCCATGGGCACCTGGTCGACCGTAGGGACCAAATGGGGTGATGGTGACAGCAATATAGATTTTTTAAATTTTATTTTAAAAATATATGGTAGAAATATAACAGAGTTGTTAAGTTTCCCTGCCCGCTCCAGGTCTCTGAGGTCAGATAGCTCCTGCTCTCTGTTCCACGGACAAAATATAAACGTTGGGGTGACCGTGCCTTTTCTGCGGCCGCACCTCTACTCTGGAATACGCTCCCGCTTGAGCTACGTCAGATTACTGAACTTGGCCTTTTTAAATCGAAGCTTAAGACTTTTTTATTCCAACTGGCTTTTAGTAATTAAATATGTGGTGACATTTCTGGTTTTATTTTTGCTATTATGTTGTGTTTTCTTGATCTGTTGTCTTTTACTGTACTGCACTGTTTTTTGTTAAGCACTTTAGTCACCATCACCGTGGTTGTGTAAAGTGCTATACAAATGAATAAATGAAATGAAATGAAACTGATCCCCACCCCCTTCTTTATAAGAATCTGGTCTTTTACTTTAATAAATGTAAAAAAAAAAATCATTAGATATTTTTTACTTTAATAAATGTCATTTCTAAAAGCCCCCTCCAGCAAATCTAAAGTGGTCCACAGGCCACCAGTTGATAACCACAGTTGTAGCAGGTTGTTATGGCTCCAGACACGTTTAATTTAGTGAACAAAGGCATAAAAATGTCTCTTTTGGTACGGAGAGATTTACAGCGGTGTATTTTACCGACTGTCCCTGAACGCAGCGCGAAAGTGTGTTATGCAAACGCTCGCGCTGCGGGACAGGGAAACGTGCAGAGAACGGAGAGTAGTCAAGGAGGTTATTCTGTATGAAAAGTGTCTCGTATGATTTTAATAATAAAGCCACGTCAGCTCCCAACCAGTATGTTTAAGCGTGCAGAGAAACATCACAGCGTCACTCACCCGGAAGATGGTGGGGGCGTTTCGCTTTTGAAGTTGCTGCTGTCCGAACAGGGATTTTAGTTCCTCCACCTTTCTCTTTCTCAGCTGGCTTTTCGGTGGGAAGTCGATGTCGTATTTTCCATGAACAGTCCGAAATCTGATTGTTTTCGCTTAGTATGTTTTGCTGCGTTCAACTTCCACCTTCGCGCCATTGTTTTTAGAAGCTGCATGAGCGTGACCTAAAGCTCTCATCTGATTGGTTGCCGTGAATGTCAATCAAGGGGCGGGATGTTTTCAGTTGTCATCTGATTGGTTGCCCTGCATGTCAATCAAGTAACGGGATGTTTCATTGGCTGACAATTTTTTAATGTCACGCTGTGGGAAAAAAATAAAATAATAATAATGTCACGCTGCGATCAACCAGTAATGCCTCCGCGATCGACCGGTCGATCGCGATCGACGTAATGAGCAGGTCTGCTGTAACCAAACCAGATTGTTATCCTCTCCCTAGAATCGAGGATTGTGTCGACCATGTGGGCGCTGCATGCTTTGTAACCACTTTGGACTTATTGAAAGGTTATTGGCAGGTGCCATTGACTGAACGAGGTCAGGAGGTCTCTGCTTTTGTTACCCCTGATAGTTTTCTTGAGTACACAGTCATGGCTTTTGGCATGCGTAACGCTCCTGCTACCTTCCAAAGACTAATGAACATAGTCCTGTCCGAGTTACCCTTTTGTGAAGCATATCTAGATGATGTGGTGGTGTTCTCAGATACTTGGGAAGATCACTTAAAACACCTACAAATAGTTTTTACACGTCTGAAAGAAGCTAAGTTGACGGTTAATCTGGCTAAATGTCAGTTTGGGCACGGAACTGTGACCTATTTGGGTAAACGTGTTGGAAGTGGTCAAGTACGTCCAGTTGAGGCAAAAGTGGAAGCAATATTGTCTGTCCCAATACCTTCCACCCGGACGGAGCTGAGACGTTATCTAGCCATGGTGGGGTACTACAGAGGGTTCTGTAAGAACTTCTCTGCTGTGGCTGCTCCCCTAACGGATCTTCTCAGCCCGAAAACACCTTTTATCTGGTCTGAGAGGTGCCAAGAAGCGTTTGATCAAACAAAAACATTGTTAACTAAGGCTCCAGTGCTAGCTGCACCAAAATTCGATGTCCCTTTTAAACTGGCTGTAGATGCTTGTGACTCTGGAGTAGGAGCTGTTCTCATTCAGGAAGGAACAGACGGAGTGGAACACCCAGTTTCCTATTACTCCCGGAAGTTGAACAAACATCAAAAAGGGTACTCGACCATAGAAAAGGAAGCCTTGGCTTTGATCTTGGCACTAGAGCATTTTGAAGTGTACATTGGAGGATCTTGCGATCCCATTATTGTATACACTGACCACAACCCCCTTACCTTTTTGCATCGGATGTGTAATAAAAATCGACGCTTAATGAGCTGGTCTTTGCGACTGCAGCCTTTTAACCTCTCCATATTACACATTAGAGGTAAGGACAACGTTATAGCCGATGCCCTCTCTCGTTTTTGAATACCCTGCCCCAACTTGCCTTTTTGTATGGTGCTATGTAGCCGGTGTCCCCACAAGACTACATTTTCCCCCATACAAAACACTGGTGGTGGAGGTGTTATGTATCCTGAGGAAGCTACCCATGCTGACACCTACAGTTTTTTGTATATGTTGACTGCAGTCAAGTTTTGTTGGTTAATCAGTCTGATTATGATCAGGCTTGTGTGTTCAGCCAGGAGGACCTGAGTGACACGCCTATATATACTTCAGAGTGAGAGTGCTTGAATGCGGAGGTTGTGAGCTCAGAGTTTGGTTGCTTTGTGCTGAGCTGTTTGGGTACTGTTTGGGTACTGTTTGGGTACTGTTTGGGTACTGTGGGGTGTTCTCCGCCCGCCCCTGTCAGGAAGGTTGATCTTCTGTTTAGAAGATGGTTGGTGAGTGGCTGATTGCTCATGTTTGGTCCTGACTGCTAGATGCACTTAGAAAGTGTCTGTTCATGTGCTCGTGAAGTGTGACTGTGCTTGAAGCACTTAGGAGTGGTTGCTCATTCTTTTTGACTTTGTTGTGCTTGGTGCACTTGGTGGCTGTAGGCTTCATTGGTAACTTTTGGATCCTGCTCAGAAGAGGGAGGCTGACCTGTGTGGTTTGGTTAAGTTTGTTTAACCAGGAGGTTGTGTGGCTGGTGGTGGCCAGCTGTTTGGAGTCTTTTTGTTTGCCTAATGACAGAGTGAGATCGGTAGCTCAGTTCTCGGTTTTCTTTTACCCCTAGAGACCCCTTTGGTTAGGTAGTCCGTCACCAGACAGGCTTCGACGGCCCTGTTTTTATGGGTTGGCCCTGCGCTGGTGACGTTATTTTGTTTTTGGCTGACTCACTCTGTCCACCATTTGTTTGAACTTTTTGTCTTTCTTTTGCTTTTTCCCTGACCCTGTGCCAGAAGACGGTGCACTCCGCACCTGGAGGGAGGAGTCGGGCAGTGTTCAATAAACCTTTTTAATTTACCTTCTGCCTTCTTGTGTCTTGTGTCCCTTTAATGTGTTCGGCCTGAGCCAGCCGTAACAGGGCAGCCTCCAGCAGGGGGCGGCATAACATTGCATAATTTAGGAAAAGGAGATAAGAAGAGATGCAGCTCCTTGTTTTTTTTTAATTTAAATCTTTTACAACATTTTTAACAACATATAACACAGAACACCACTACCGCGCTGGGCCGCCCCGCCCTTCTTTTATTCCCATGTCATCAGTTTATCACCGCAGCAGCTGCTGGGGCTCCACCTCCTCAACCCGGGGCCGCCCCACCTCCACTTTTAGTTTCGCTTTTGTTACGTGCCCGGAGGTGACACGTAAGTGCGGTCAGTGGAAAGATTGAAGGGAGAAAAAGCAAGGGTGGTGCAGAGAAAAGAAGGATTAAAAAGAGAAAGATTCTGGAAACAGACGCAGCTAAATGTACAAACATCAACACATTTTTCATTCAAACAGCTGCCGTTTGTAAATGAGCTAGATCAAACGGGTGAGACATGATGTTGAACTTTGCATGCAAAACGCCATGTTAATTATCAAGTCAATGAATTTTGTGGTGTGTGGCATTGTGACATAACATACTGTTATATAATTTAAATAATATTATGATACAACGCCACATAACTGAAACTTTGTCTTGTAGCCTTTAAGAGAAGCAAGATGCAACTCTGCTCCATCATGCAGCAGCCCAGAGTGGGCAGGTAGGATTACTCATTAACTGAATATTATTATATAATAAAGAGGATGAGTCCGGTGAAGACCTGCTCTATATGAAAAGTTTCCTGAGGTGTTAGATGATTCAACCCTTTAATGAAACTGGCTTGAATTGATCATAAGGCTTTGTAAAAGGGAGATTTGTGTTGAGTTATGACAATTTTTAAAACGTGATTTAGTGTCAGGAGCAGAGCCAGGAGTTATGGGGGGGATTGTTCCTGTCAGTAGGAGCAGGTGAGTTGTTGTAAATGTGTGTGAACAAACAAGCATTAGTTCCAATATAAATACTTTCTAAACAACAGTAGTGGCTCGTTATATTTTTATTATTTTTCATTCATTCATTCATTCAACCTTTATTTATACAGGCTAGCCTCGTTGAGTCACGGGGACTCATTTACAAGAGGGACCTGTCTCACTCACACCAAACAACCATCCACTCTCACACTCACACCTAGGGTCAATTTAGAGTCACCAATCAGCCTAACAAGCATGTTTTTTGGTCTGTGGGAGGAAACCGGAGTACCCGGAGGAAACCCACGCATGCACGGGGAGAACATGCAAACTCCACCCAGAAAGGCCCCGGACCGGGATTTGAACCGGCAACCTTCTCGCTGAGAGGCAGCAGCTCTACCAGTTGTGCCACCGTGCTACCCATATTAAAAGTAAGATAATAAATACATAAAGCAATGAAAGGGAATGGTATGAACGTAATGTGAAATAAACCTGAATATTTTGCCATTGAAAATATATTAATTAGTTAAGTCAAAATGTGTTTTCCATATCAAATGTACTAAAGCTTTACAGATTATTGTCCTGATGCAGGATCAATAAATTTAGTCCTCTGGACAGATTCTTCTTTATATCAAAAAGACTTCTTCAGTCTGAGGAGCTGTGACAAACTCAGTCATCTTTCCTCCTTGACAGGAACAATGGTTTGAGAGAGGAGTAAAGGAGGCCATCTTTGTGAAAAGAAACCATCCATCATTAAACAGAGGTGGAGGCCTCCGGTTCAACTGTCCCCCTCTTACAATGCTGTTATTGCTAGCATACTTTGTAAAATATTTGATAATGTACTGAGAAGATCGTCGGCACCTCCTTCCCCTCATTGCAGGACCTACACAGCAACCGCCTCACTCGGAAAGCCCTCTGCATGGCAGGTGATCCCACACACCCACTACACAGCTGCTTCAGACTGCTGCCATCAGGGAGGAGACTGAGGAGTCTCCAGGCTCGAACCAGCAGACTGAGAGACAGCTCTGTTCATCAGGCAGTCAGGATGCTAAACACTCTGCCTGCTCTGCCTCCCCTCCCATTTGAACTGCCTTAACACAAAAAACTTTCTCACACATTACCACACAACACAAAGATTTTAACACTGGACTCTGTGTCATCAAACGGGTTATTCACTAAACTCTCGGTCATGTGCTCATTCAGTTTGCACTACTTCTCATATTTGCACTAATGTTTGTATTACATCACTGCCTACAGTCATACTACTGTTTACATTCACTGTTTACATACTACTGTTTACATTCACTGTTTACATTTAATAATACTGTTTACATTTATTACTAGTTAAAATATTGTCTAAACCTTGTAATGGGTCAATAGATCATACAGCTCCAACCACTTCATCAAGTTTGCAGATGACACAACAGTGGTAGGTCTCATCAGCAACAACGATGAGACGGACTACAGGAACGAGGTGAGCCGCCTGGCCTTGTGGTGCGGACACAACAATCTCACTCTCAACGTGGAGAAGACAAAGGAGATTGTTGTGGACTTCAGGAAGAGGGATGCCCAACATGCCCCTCTGACCATCAACAGCACCGCAGTGGAGAGAGTAGACAGCACCAAGTTCCTCGGAGTGCATGTCTCAGAGGACCTGTCCTGGAGCAGGAACACTGCATCACTGGCAAAGAAGGCTCACCAGCGTCTCTACTTTCTCCGCAAGCTGAAAAGGGCTGGAGCTTCAACCCCCATCATGTGCACCTTCTACAGAGGTGCCATAGAAAGTGTCCTGACCAGCTGCATCACTGTGTGGTTTGGTGCATGTACTGCATCCTGCCGCAAGAGCCTCCAGCGCATCGTGAGAGCAGCTGAGAAGATCGTCGGCACCTCCTTCCCCTCACTGCAGGACTTACACAGCAACCGCCTCACTCGGAAAGCCCTCTGCATGGCAGGTGATCCCACACACCCACTACACAGCTGCTTCAGACTGCTGCCATCAGGGAGGAGACTG
>JBBPBX010040500.1:16923-29339 GCA_038048925.1 Garcialebias charrua
GCGGAGTATAACTTGTTAGCTGCCTTAATGTTGGTATGAGACTAGTTTATAGTTTATTTATTTACCTGATGGAGCCGAAGAGGTAGCGATTAGCGAAAAAATCGGCGGAGCGTTTTGCAGACGGACCACTCTGTACTTCCGGTCGGATACGAAGCGAAAATAATCTGGTGGAGCGCGTCAAAGATGGGACACTGTTTTACTTCTCCATCCTCCTTTGCATGATAGAAAATTATTGCAAGTGTTGCACTGACCTGACTAGTCATTTTATTAATTAGTACACTTTCGATCCCGGAGGCACACTTCCGGTGGATTCTTCTTCGTTGGTTTTCGGCGGCGGCTACTTCCGGTCGGCTAACAACTAGCATCGAACATTGGAATCGCAAATTAATATTTTGAACGATTTCGGGAAAACCGGACAGTTAGTCCCGGTTCCGAACGATTCTCTATGCCCAACCCTATTCACGAGTCTCAAATGGCGAGTCCGAGTCGAGTTGGAAGTCTTTTGAATGCAAGTCCGAGTCGAGTCTAAAGTCTCTGTTTTTGCGACTTAAGTGCGACTCGAGTCCGAGTCCCCAACTCGAGTCCCCATCTCTGGGAAATGGCATCTATTTCATTCAAAATTTTCTGGGAGAGGACCCCCACTGGCAACCTTGCCCGGGGAGGGGGTTGCTCGCCCAGGGCACCAAATAGGCTAGGACCGCCACTGCTCCGAGGGACCAATTTTAATGCAAGCTGACAGCAGCCATTGATTGGCAAGCGACGCTACATCACTAGATGACTCGCCCAGCAAAACTGCAAAACAACGTCTGAACCTCCACTTCCTCGTGTTGACGGACGGCGTCACAAGAAATGAGCGCATTTATTGAGAGATAATGGAGATGATGGCACAGCATGGCTACACCCGGACTTATAAGCAGTGCCGAGATAAGCTAAAGAAACTGAAGTCAGATTATAGGATAATTAAAGACCACAATGAGCGGAGTGGCTCAAATACAAAAAGACCAGTTCCGATACCACATACATTACACTGAAGTCAACCTCCACTGTAGTGGCAAATCCCTTACAACTGGGAATAAACAAGGAGAACTGAGTGGAGTGGAGCCACACTTGCCAAAGGCAAAGCAGCACAAGTGGGGAGAGAACAACTTGTATCAGCTGATAAGACAGGGATTAGGCTGCAAAGAATACATTATGTGGCAGGTTAAGATTGGTACAGATAGAAATGGCAATGTTCTAAAAAAAGGGAAAATAGTGTTATATAAAGATGAACTACTTTACAGAACCACTATGAGGAGACTTTGCCTCATGTTGAGGAGTTTACATATTTTAGTGTCTTGTTCACAAGTGATGGTATGAAGCAGGAGATGGATCTATTGATGTATTTGGGCCTCATCCTCAGTAATGAGGCATTACTCCAGTAAGTCTGGCTCAGTGGTTAATTTGAGCCAGAACAAGTTCCGGGAATGTTCTCATTTTGACGGTCTGTGTTTCATTTGCTCAGATCTGGCAACACAAATCTCCGCCCCTAAAAGTCCAGAGTCATTGCACATTTTTATTTTGATTATATTTATTCAAAATACAAGGGGAGACGTTGCTCAGTCTGTAGAGTGGATGTTCCAGCCACATTATGCGCACCAGCTCGTGCACACATTTCAGCTAAGTAGAGTTGCGGATTGCATGTCCCACGGCAATGAGAATCTTCATCCACCTTCAGCTGTGCGCCCAGCAGACAGTGCACTTTTTACACACAGGAGCGCCTCCAGACAGCTCTACAGGCCGTGCGCGCAACTGCTTCTGTGTCGGAACTCCTTCATGCATTTCAAACATTAATAAAGAAGCTTCCAGTAAAAAAAAAAAAAAAGTAAAATTTGAGAGAAATGTTTTAGTATTATTCACATTGAGTCACATTTCAAAACCATCCATCCATCTGTCCATTTTCTTCCGTTTACCCAGGGTCAGGTTGCGGGGGCCAGGGGCGTAACTTTAGGTCTAACATTGGGGGGGTTGTGATTAACAATAAACACGAAAAAATTGTACACTATACGCTTCAGTGTTTAATACGCGTCATCTCTTCTTCTTCTTCTTCTTCGATGGTGTTTACTGGCAGTTTACAAACTCAGTGCATTACCGCCATCAACCGGACGGAGATGTAATTCAAGAGTCTACTTTCAACAAAAAATAAATAAATAAATAATAATTAATTAATTAATTAAAATAAAATTAAATCCTTTCAGCTAATTTTGTAACTTTCAAATATTTAACAAATGCTTTAGTTATAACCTGTGACTGATTTTTCTTCAATAAAGTAACCATTGTCACCGAACTCCCCATTACCCTTTCCAGTGCCTTCCTCTCTTTATTATATTTCTTACAATAAATCAACACATGTTCCACTCCTTCCAGTACCCCACAATTAGAGCAGTCACCTGATGGATGTTTTCCTATTATCTTTAGACCACTATTTAATGTAGTGTGCCCAATCCTCAACTTAATCCATACTTCCTCTCTCCTAGTCATTAAACTACTATCGTCACTTAGGAGTACCTCCTTCTGTATGTTATGTAAATGTCTTCCTCTTTCCTCTAAATCCCACCTCTCCTGCCACATATCATTTATTTTATCTTTAACAATTATTTTTATTTCTGCTTTACTTAATGGGACATCATATTCAATTTCTCTTGCTGTATACGCGTCATCTCCACGCGACGCGTCAGCTTTGTCCTGATCAAGATGGCGGCGACAGGACCCAGCTAGTACGAAGAACTTCACAAAGAAACACGGTAAAAACAATTATTTCTTTGCGAGAAAAAATATATTACTAAGCTGACTTTATAGAAGACGTGTTCTTGAGTTTAACGAAATGTTCAAATCGGCTGGATTTAAAAAAAAAAGTTCGCTGATTTTTATGCAGGCGCCAGGCGGGTCAAACCGGACGCTTTCTTTCTTTAAATTTAGCTAAATAAACGCTTAAAAATATACAGTATTTCTTCGCTGACTTATGGGTGATAGTAGACGTACTCCTGAGTTTGACGAAATGTTCAAATCAGCTGGATTTAAAAAAAAAAAGTTCGCTGAATTTTATGCAGGCGCCAGGCGGGTCAAACCGGAGCTTTGTTTCTTTAAATTTAGTTAAATAAACGCTTAAAAAATATATTTCTTACCTCACTACAGCAGACGGGCTCCTGAGCTGAACCAAATGTGAAATCAGCTGGATTTAAAAATCCGCGGTGTGGTTTATGAGTGGTATCTTGCAAACAAAAACAGCGAACCTCACAGCTAATAGCAGCTACATCCATAGCAAGGGGCGGGCAGCGACAGAGTCAGTCCGACCAAAGGAGGCCTTTTTCGAACACATGCATGTAGAAACTTCTGGGCAACTTCATGAGCAGCTCCGTGACTCACGTGACTTCCTGTAGCCGGTGAGATGGGTGATACCAAATTATTTGCAGGGGAGGGGGTCAGTCCTCAGGGAGTTTGTTAAAAACATGCAGCAATTTTACTAAAAAATTTGAATGAATAAAGAAAATCAATTATTGATGTAAGATATGTATAATGACGAAATGATGTCATTTTATTGGGGGGGTTAAATGACCGGATCAAATTATTGGGGGGGTCAAAACCCCCCTAACCCCCGTGTAAATTACGCCTATGGCGGGGGCAGTAGGGAGGCCCAGACTTCCCTCTCTCCAGCCACTTGGGCCAGCTTCTCCGGGGAATCCCATGGCATTCCCAGGCCAGCCGAGAAGCATAATCCCTCCAGCATGTCCTGGCTGTTCTTCTGGGTCTCCTCCCGGTTTAGACATGCCCGGAACACCTCACCAGGGAGGCGTCCAGGAGGTATTCTAACCAGATGCCCGAGCCACCTCAACTGGCTCCTCTCGATGTGGAGAAGCAATGGCTCTACTCTGTCCCTCCCAAATGACCGAGATTCTCACCCTATCTCTAAGGGAGAGCTCAGACACCCTGTGGAGAAAACTCATTTCGGCCGCCTGTATCCGTGATCTTGTTCTTTCGGTCACAACCCAAAGCTCATGACCATAGATGAGGGTAAGAACGTAGATCGACTGGTAAATTGAGAGCTTTGCCTTTTGACTCAGCTCTCTCTTCACCACAACAGACCGGTACAGCGCCCGCTTCACTGCCGACCCTGCGCCTAGCCACCTATCTATCTCATGCTCCATTTTTCCCTCATTCATGAACAAGATCCCAAGATACTTAAACTCCTGCACTTGGGACAGGACCTCTTCCCCGACCCAGCGAGGACACTATACCCTTTTCCGGCTCAAGACCATGGCCTCAGATTTAGAGGAACTGATCCTCATGCCGGCCGCGTCACACTCAGCTGTGAACCGCTCCAGCGAAAGCTGTAGATCACGATCTGATGAAGCCAAAAGGACCACATCATCTGCAAAAAACAGAAGTGATCCTAAGGTCACCAAAACGGATCACCTCAACATCTTGTCTGCACCTAGAAATTCTGTCCATAAAAGTTATGAACAGAATCGATAAAAAAAGGGCAACCTTGGCGGAGTCCAACTCTCACTGTACACGAGCCCAACTTAATGCTGGCAATGCGGACCAAGCTCTGACACCAGTCGTACAAGGACCTTTTATTTATTTTTTCTCCATTTATAGATGGCCTCCCTTCACACCTTATAGCCATCCTCTCACTCCAATATGTATTTTTTTAATAGAGAGAAAGAAAGAAAAGAGAAAGTGAGACAACAAAACAACAATTATCCACAAAAAGAGCACAAGGCAAACACACCAAACCTCCGTCCACAATCCTGCAAAGCACATGACAGAACACAGCAACGAAACATACAAGCATAAAGACTGATAATATTCATGACCTTGCATTAGATTTCTATATATAAACATACCCATACCTACAAATATATATACAGTATACATACATATATATTTATATTCATTTATATACCCATCTACATATATCTACATATACATCCCTGCATCCATTTGTGTGTGGTTGTGAGCATGCATAAGTGAATAAGGTTCCTCCAATAGAACATTTAGTAGCGATTGTGAAGCATCAGAGATCCGTCCCCCCAAAGCCCGAGACAGACGAAAGGGCGATCAAAGCCCAAGACCCCAGGAAGGACCCCGAGCCCAGAGTCCCCAGGACCACCCGAACAGGACGAGCCACTCGTCCACTCCCCAGATCCGACCAAGGGGAAGAACCGGACGAACCCCACCAGGGACCACACACAATGACCCCCCGGGGTCAACAGCGACAAATACACAGGCCCCCGCCGGAGCCCGCTGCACCGACGTAGCCCCAGGGCCGGTCACCGAGGCTCGGGCACCGGGGACGCCCATCCCTCAGGTCCAGACCCGACAGGACCAGAGGACCTGATTCCCACCGGGCAGCCACCAGGCCGAGCCGACAAACGCCCAAGCGCCCAGTCCCAGATAGTGAGGGCCCCAAGCACGCCTGCAGGCAGAGGAACACCCACCAGGGGGCCACGTGGCAGGAGCGCAACACTAGGTAGCCTCGGAAGTATCAGAGAGGGGGCAGTCCAAGTCCCAGCCTGACACTTAAACATTCATACACAGACACACTCATTCAGACCCACCCTCACCCTCAGTCACAGAAAGACAAACAATAACAACACGCTCCATTCATAATCCCGATGCACACTCTATACCCCCCAGGTCCAAGACATGTACCTGCCCCCTACATGGGGCAGCCCACATCCAAACCCAGGAGGTAGGCCCATTCATTCTGGGGTGGAGAGTAGCAGACATCCAAGATCCGGCCCACCCCGCGCCCCGCCGACAGGACAGGACACCCGAGTCCAAGCAACCTTCTCCAAGTCCACAAATCACATGTAGACTGGTTGGACAAGTTGAAAAAGTTGTAGAAACCCAACTCAAATCCTGGTTCTGTCAGTTACAGAGTTCTGATCCACTTCAGTCTGGTTTTCTAAAACACCATTCCACTGAAACTGCTCTTTTAAAATCTAAAAAAGCTAAGTCTGGTCCTTTGGACATTGAAAAAAACAACAATGAGGAACGATGGTTTGAGAGAGGAGTAAATGAGGCCATCTTTGTGAAAAGAAACCGTCCATCATTAAACAAGGGTGGAGGTCTCCGGGTTCAACTGTCCCCCTCTTACAATGCTGTTATTGCTAGTATCACTCAGCCCTCTGTGAATAGCAAACAACCATCAGGGTGCTAACGATCCATTGTTAGGCTGATGGTCCTCCTTGATCATGTGAGCAGCTGGTTTCGGCTGTCATCAGCCAACTGGTTGATCCACTGTGAGAGGGTGCTATTTATAAGACTGAGCTGAATACAGCACCTCAGACTGAGGAAGTCTTTCGGACGAAAAACGAAACGTTTCTACAATTTTTTGTTTTGTTTTGTTTTTTTGTAATGTCCAGAGGACCAGACTTAGCTTTTTTTTAGATTTTTCTACCTGGATTATTGAGCATGCATCAGGGTGTTCTTTTAAAAGTTCATGTGGCAGGATGTCCTACGGCCACTGAATGCACCATACAGGTGCTGCAATGTGATTGGTGGGTCTGGGTCTGGGCTTACTGTATAAAACGGGCCCAGCCCTCAGGGTTAATTATATGTCATCTGCCTTCCGGGACAGACCTTGGTGTCTGATGGCAGTGTCACACAAATGGGTGCATGGTCGCAATGATCTATTGTTCTTGCGACCACTGACAAGCTTCATGTTTCCCTCTTGCTAGAGGTGAAACTTGGTGGTGAGTAAGCACCAGTTTATCTCTCTGTTTTATACTTTTTAGATTTTAATGTTAAATATTTATTGTTTTAGTCCCTGCTGTTTGTCCTTGCGGTGTGTTTGCTGCTGTCCGGATGGTCCCGACTGGTGCTGCCCTCCATCTGGGTCGTTCGACTGCCGACTAGTCCTGTGTTGGTGTTCGCTGTCTGGACGGCGTGCGTGGAGCGTCCTGCGGGCTGAACTGGACCAATGTCCAGCTCAACTAACTGAACGGGTGTCGGCTGAAGTGGCGTCTCTTCCGGAGCTACAGATGAGACCAGGGTGGACTTTGGACTGTTGTCGTGTGTGTGTGTGTATATATATGATTTTCTTCCTGTTTATACTGATATGAATTGCACGTTTAACTGAGCAAGAACTGCCTTTTAAAACTGTCACTGTTTAGTATTTAATTAAACAATTGTGCAATTTAATTGGTGCCATCAGTGTGTGAATCTGTCTCAAGCCTCCTCTGCAACGGGTCTACGTGCCTTAAGGGTAATTTTTTTAGTAAAGTTTTTAACCAAATTCACTTTCTTTTATTAAAAATAGATTATTTATTTTTTAAACTAGATTATTTATTTTTTAAACTAAAGTTCCCTATTTTATCAACTCCCGTCCGGCTACATTTGGCGTTGTTGGTAGGGTTTTACAGTTTGAGGCTGGGACTCTTTTACTGCACTGTGTTTGTATTTTTGTATTGTGATATAGCAGGAAAGATTTTGTTTTTATTATGTGTATGCATGTGAAAAGGACAAACAGCAGTGGTTCACCTGTTTTTAAGCTTGTAATTTTTTTATTTTTTTTAAAATAGGGACCATCGTGCCTCCACTGTGGTGCAGGTCCTGGGTGCGGAGTGGTGTTCTCTGGATTCACGTGGGCCACTCCAACTAGACCAGCATGCCTCTACTGTGGCGCTGGTTACGGAGTGGCTCTCGGGGTTTGGAGTACCAGGTCCGTTGCATTTTGACCCTGGTGGCAGGCTGGATCGACGGGACGTCGATTCAGTTTGCGGGGGTGAATGTGGCAGGATGTCCTGCGGCCACTGAATGCACCATACAGGTGCTGCAATGTGATTGGTGGGTCTGGGGCTGGGCTTCCTGTATAAAACGGGCCCAGCCCTCAGGGTTAATTATATGCCATCTGCCTTCCGGGACAGACCTTGGTGTCTGATGGCAGTGTCACACAAATGGGTGCATGGTCGCAATGATCTATTGTTCTTGCGACCACTGACAAGCTTCATGTTTCCCTCTTGCTAGAGGTGAAACTTGGTGGTGAGTAAGCACCAGTTTATCTCTCTGTTTTATACTTTTTAGATTTTAATGTTAAATATTTATTGTTTTAGTCCCTGCTGTTTGTCCTTGCGGTGTGTTTGCTGCTGTCCGGATGGTCCCGACTGGTGCTGCCCTCCATCTGGGTCGTTCGACTGCCGACTGGTCCTGTGTTGATGTTCGCTGTCTGGACGGCGTGCGTGGAGCGTCCTGCGGGCTGAACTGGACCAATGTCCAGCTCAACTAACTGAACGGGTGTCGGCTGAAGTGGCGTCTCTTCCGGAGCTACAGATGAGACCAGGGTGGACTTTGGACTGTTGTCGTGTGTGTGTGTGTGTATATATATGATTTTCTTCCTGTTTATACTGATATGAATTGCACTTTTAACTGAGCAAGAACTGCCTTTTAAAACTGTCACTGTTTAGTATTTACCGTATTCTCCGGTGTATAATACACACTTTTTTTGCTCATTTGAATATCCTGCGTATTATACACCGAAGCGTATTATCTATGGATTTTTTCCCATATTTTTAGACCCATTTTTAGCTCTGATTCGCCGTTTTTCATTTTGGCCAAAAATGGTGCAGTACCAGTTTCGGCCGCTATGGGCGCTAATGCGCCCTGTAGTCTGTTTATTCAAACTGTTTAAATTCATGCTGAATAGCAAATGTTATTCCAAAATGTTATTCATGAAGGATTTCTCTTCTCAAACCTGCAGTGAAGATTCAGTGACACTGTTTATCTCGTTTTAGTTTGAGCTCAGGACAATCTCCTCAGAAGAGACTTGTTTTTGTCCTAATTAATAATCAGATGAATAATATCTGTTTTTGCTATTATCATTAACATAGGTCCCATATGTGACACATTAATGACGTTGTTTTAACCAAACCAACAGGTTAACAGTGTTGTGTGTAGTGTTAAGATCAGTTTTTATCATAAAATGCTGACATCTGAAACTAACACTTTATCTTTCTGACAATTTGTAATGTTTGATTCAAATTAAAAGTAATAAAAGTATTACTGTCCCTTCAGGAATAACTCCCAAAAAGTTCATTACTGAGAGTGATCAGAGAAATGTTTCTGAGGTCACGGTTGTATCACTACAGTTTCAATGGGTTTGGCGCCATCTAGTGGCCATAAAAAAGACTGTCACGGCAGCGCGTATTATACACCGAAGCGTATTATCTAAGGGTTTTTCTGATTTATTTCCAAAAATATGACAAAGCGTATTATACACCGGAGCGTATTATACACCGAAGAATACGGTAATTAAACAATTGTGCAATTTAATTGGTGCCAGCACTGTGTGAATCTGTCTCAAGCCTCCTCTGCAACGGGTCTACGTGCCTTAAGGGTAATTTTTTTAGTAAAGTTTTTAACCAAATTCACTTTCTTTTATTAAAAATAGATTATTTATTTTTTAAACTAGATTATTTATTTTTTAAACTAAAGTTCCCTATTTTATCAACTCCCGTCCGGCTACATTCACAACGATCTGTTAATGGCTACTGATGATGGAAAATGCTCTGTGTTGGTCCTGTTGGATCTTAGTGCTACCTTTGATACTGTGTTGACCATGCAATCTTATTAAACAGGCTGCAAGTTCTGGCTGGTATTTCTGGATCAGCTTTGGACTGGCTCACATCATACCTCTCGCACAGAACTTTCTGCATCAAGACAGACAGGTGACTCTGTCAGACAGACTGACTATGCCCCCTTAAATTGTGGGGTGCCTCAAGGTTCGGTTCTGGGTCTGCTTTTTTTAACTTTTATAATATCCCACTCGCCAGCATTATTCAATCCTTTTCTGATATTTCCTATCACATTTATGCTGATGATATTCAGTTTTTTTTTTTTCGTTTAAACCACACCAGCTGGACATGTTATCCATCCTTGTCCAATGCTTGTCCCGCATAAGTGACTGGCTCGCCAGTAACTTTTTGGTTTTAAACACAAGTAAGACAGAGACTTTGATTTCTGCTCCCAGTCACCTTCACTCTAAAATCCATCCATCCATCCATCCATCTTCTTCCGCTTATCCGGGGTCGGGTCGCGGGGGTAGCAGCCTAAGTAGGGAGGCCCAGACTTCCCTCTCCCCAGCCACTTGGAGCAGCTCCTCCGGGGGAATCCCAAGGCGTTCCCAGGCCAGCCGAGAAACATAGTCCCTCCAGCGCGTCCTGGGTCTTCCTCTGGGCCTCCTCCCGGTGGGACATGCCCGGAACACCTCACCAGGGAGGCGTCCAGGAGGCATCCTAACCAGATGCCCGAGCCACCTCAACTGGCTCCTCTCGATGTGGAGAAGCAATGGCTCTACTCTGTCCCTCCCAAATGACCGAGATTCTCACCCTATCTCTAAGGGAGAGCTCAGACACCCTGCGGAGAAAACTCATTTCGGCCGCCTGTATCCGTGATCTTGTTCTTTCGGTCACAACCCAAAGCTCATGACCATAGATGAGGGTAAGAACGTAGATCGATCGGTAAATTGAGAGCTTTGCCTTTTGACTCAGCTCTCTCTTCACCACGACAGACCGGTACAGCGCCCGCTTCACTGCGGACGCTGCACCTATCCGCCTATCGATCTCACGCTCCAGTTTTCCCTCATTCGTGAACAAGATCCCGAGATACTTAAACTCCTCCACTTGGGGAAGGACCTCCTCCCCGACCCGGAGAGGGCACGCTACCCTTTTCCGGCTCAAGACCATGGCCTCGGATTTGGAGGAACTGATCCTCATCCCGGCCGCATCACACTCAGCTGCAAACCGCTCCAGCGAAAGCTGTAAATCACGAACTGATGAAGCCAATAGGACCACATCATCTGCAAAAAACAGAGAAGCGATTCTAAGGCCACCAAAACGGATCCTCTCAACACCTTGGCTGCGCCTAGAAATTCTGTCCATAAAAGTTATAAACAGAATCGGTGACAAAGGGCAACCTTGGCGGAGTCCAACTCTCACCGGAAACGAGCCTGACTTACTGCCGGCAATGCGGACCAAGCTCTGACACCGGTCGTACAGGGACCTAACAGCCCATATCAAAGGGCCTGGTACCCCATACTCCCGGAGTACCCCCCACAGAACCCCCCGAGGGACGCGGTCGAATGCCTTTTCCAAGTCCACAAAGCACATGTAAACTGGTTGGGCAAACTCCCACGCACCCTCCAGGACCCTGTTGAGGGTGTAGAGCTGGTCCAGTGTTCCACGACCAGGACGAAAACCACACTGCTCCTCCTGAATCCGAGGTTCGACTATCCGACGGACCCTCCTCTCCAGAACCCCTGAATAGACCTTACCAGGGAGGCTTAAGAGTGTGATCCCCCTATAGTTGGAACACACCCTACGGTCCCCCTTTTTGAATAGGGGAACCACCACCCCAGTCTGCCAATCCAAGGGAACTGCCCCCGATGTCCACGCGATATTGCAGAGTCGCGTAAGCCAACACAACCCCACAACATCCAGAGCCCTAAGGAACTCAGGACGAATCTCATCCACCCCCGGAGCCTTGCCACCCGGAGCTTTTTAACCACCTAGGACGAATCTCATCCACCCCCGGAGCCTTGCCACCGCGGAGCTTTTTAACCACCTCGGCGACCTCAGCACCAGAGATTGGAGAGCCCGACCCAAAGTCCCCAGGCTCCGCTTCCTCAGTGGAAGACGTGCCAGTAGGATTGAGGAGGTCTTCGAAGTATTCCGCCCACCGACTCACAACATCCCGAGTTGAGGTCAACAGCACGCCATCCCCACCATAAATGGTGTTGGTCGCGTACCGCTTTCCCCCCCTGAGACGCCGGATGGTGGACCAGAATCGCCTCGAAGCCGTACGGAAGTCATTCTCCATGGCCTCTCCGAACTCCTCCCACGCCCGAGTTTTTGCCTCAGCAACCACCCGAGCCGCATGCCGCTTGGACTGCCGGTACCTATCTGCTGCTTCCGGGGTCCCACAGGCCAAAAAGGCCCAATAGGACTCCTTCTTCAGCTTGACAGCATCCCTCACCGCCGGTGTCCACCACCGGGTTCGAGGGTTGCCACCACGACAGGCACCAACAACCTTGCGGCCACAACTCCGATAAGCTGCCTCGACAATAGAGGCACGAAACATGGCCCACTCGGGCTCAATGTCCCCCGCCTCCCTCGGAACGTGTTCAAAGCTCTCCCGGAGGTGGGAGTTAAAGCTCCGTCTTACGGGAGACTCTGCCAGACGTTCCCAGCAGACCCTCACAATACGTTTGGGTCTGCCAGGTCTGACCGGCATCCTCCCCACCATCGGAGCCAACTCACCACCAGGTAGTGGTCAGTTGACAGCTCCGCCCCTCTCTTCACCCGAGTGTCCAGGACATGCGGCCGCAGATCAGATGAGACGACAACAAAGTCGATCATCGAACTGCGACCTAGGGTGTC
>JBBPBX010040501.1:0-29339 GCA_038048925.1 Garcialebias charrua
TTTTTTCAAAAACAAAACAATTTCAAACAATCAATTCAAAACATAATCATTATAGAAATAACAGTTGAAAAGAGTAATTTTCACAATCAACAATAATTAGTATGTTAGACGCTTAACTAAAACTTTAGTATTTTGTTCATCCATCTTTAGTATTTTGTGAACAATTTAGATTTAATAATTTTTTTAAATTTAATCATAGAGTCAACATCTTTAGCATCAATTTCCAAAACATTCCATAATTCGATTCCCATATTTGAAATAAACCGTCCCTTTAAACTGGTCCTATACCTTGGCTTTATAAAAATTTCAGTTCCCTTTAAACTGTAACAGCTTTCTCTCTTAATGAAACACATTTGAATATTTGAGGGTAGCATATTCTTATGAGCCCTATACATTACTAACAAAATATTATAGTCCACCAAATCATAAAACTTCAGTACTTTCAGTTGTTTAAATAATATATTTGAGGGATGACAATAAGGTTTTCTAGAAATAATTCTCACAGCTCTCTTCTGTAAAATAAAAATAGAGTTTGTTATAGTTTTACAAGCTTTCCCCCAAACCTCCAGACCAGGGGTCACCAACCTTTTTGAAACTGAGAGCTACTTGGTGGGCACGGAGTCATACAAGGGGCACCAGTTTGATAAACTCTTCGGAAATAACAAAGCGTAAATTGAAAAAAATGTATAATAAACATATTTTTAAGAACATATTTTTAAGATAGACATTTTAAAATATATATAAATACAAAAAAAGAATAACTGAATAAAATGAAATTTTAAATGCAGCTTAGTAGTGAGTTGTGCTATTTTTAGAACAGGTCCAAGGGCACCTCAAATGGTCCTTGGGGGCACCCGGGTGCCCGCGGGCACCATGTTGGTGACCCCTGCTCCAGACAGTAAATTAATTGTGGAACAAAGATTGAATTATACAGTAAATAAAGAGCCCTATCATTCAACAAGTCTTTTAGTTTATACAACACAGCAATAGATTTAGATAACTTAATTTTAACAGAATTTATATGCTGTTTCCATGACATCTTGTCATCAATAATTACACCCAAGAATTTCACCTCATGTACTCTACGTAGCTCGACACCATCAATTGTGATAGAAAAATTATCAGTTTTTTTATTACTAAATAACATATAATTAGTTTTGTCTAAGTTTAATGATAACTTGTTTAATCCAAACCAAGTTTGTAATTTAACAATCTCATTTTTTAGCAAGTCAATCATTTGCTTCAAATCACTACCAAAACAAAAGAAGGTGGTATCATCAGCAAAAAGAACACACCGCAGATATATATCTGATATATATATATCTGATATATATATCAGATATATATATCAGAACTTAAGAGTTCTGAGTTTGTTTTTACTTTCGAGCTGGCGTCTGATCATTGTTTTTTTTACAGCTGGGAAATGTTTTACAAGCTTAATATTTGTTGCACGGCAAAACTGTCCAATGTGTACTTGTCAATTTTCAAATGTGAACAAATGACTCGTACTTGGCAACAAGACATGACTTGGCTGATTTTGCTCATCTATTAGAGATGTTGTGGTAGACTTCTTTGTAGTAAATGTTGTGGTAGACTTCTTTGTAGTAAATGTTGTGTGGTTAGTGGTTAGTTTCATCATAGCTTATAGACGTACAACAACATTTAAATCAAAAACATAGAAAAATTTAGTATTTTGACAGCTGTTGTGACTTTATGAAAGAGTGGAAAAAAACACATTTTTTATTTTATTACAGTATCGTTACCCTTTTTTTTCAGAATTACAAACTAGAAGTCAGACTTTCATTTTATTTCTTTGCAATATTACAGGAGTTAAACGAGCTACGAGAAACTGAGGGCGGCACAGTGCTCACAGCTACGACGTCTGAGCTGGACGGCATCAACAAACGTGTCAAAGACACTTTGGCTCGATCAGAAGGTGAGCAGTGTATTTAACACAGACCAAGAAGGTGGTGATTCTATGAAAAACTAAATTACTCCAGGGTCTCTTAACCCAATGTAAACCATCAAAAGCCAGAAATAATTAAAATTTCACTTTATTTAAACTCAAATAACATACTTTATACATTTTCACAGTGGAGGTTATATACAGAACTAGTCAAGGGATGAAACAGTTGTGATTGACAAATGTATTTTTAAAAGCTACATGTTTTTCATGGTATTTTGAAGCTGATGTGCAAATGTTAGGCGGCTCATTGATTTGGTTATCGTCTTGAATAGTCATAGATATTTGAAAAAATAAACATCTGTACAAATTGGATGGATTAAGTCTCAGGGTTAACATTAATAATTTTCAGTCATCTGTCTGAGTCACAAGGATTTTGGCATCAACAGAACGTCTACACTGTAAATGTATGGGGTGGTGGTAAAGTTGTTTGACCTTATTTCTTCAGTGCTGTGCTCCTAAAATAGTCGCTGTGCACTTTCAGTCAAAATGTGAGCAAAGCAGACGACCTGGGATCCTCCATATTGCCCTCACTTTTTTCCATTTTGTTTCCATTTTAACACAAACTGACACGAGCATGCTGATAATATTTTTAGGGTTATGTGCGTGGAACTACCAGGTATCAACTGAATGTATATGCTCCATTTTAGCTTCAGATCAAACCACCGTAACTTTAGCCAAACATAAAGCTCTGTTCTACCACCTCTTGAAGTGCTTGGATCTTAAACATTGCAAGTGGTTGTTTTGATATTTTTATGCACAAATATTTGGCACAGTCCTGTCTCTAATCTTTTAAGGCAGCCATATCTCTGTGCAGCTGACTCAAAACAACAGCTACTGGCTTCTGACTTATTGTCAGTGATTATAAAAAACAACGATCTGGACCCTCATCAGATTAGGACGTCAATGTGTGGTGATTAAAATTACTTAAAGCTTCAGTATGTAGCTTTTTTTATGAACATATTTCTTCACTCTGTCACTACCTCCTGACAGACTGATGTTAGCCAGGTAATCTCTGAAAAAAAATATATATATATTGTCCCCTTGCTTCTCCAGGTGGTAAATAAGCATTTCTAAAAAGAAAAGGTGACCCACCATTTTCCAGCCAATAAAAACAGAGCTTGAATTTGAATCAGCCAATAAAAACAGAGCTTGAATTTGAAATTCAACAGACCACAAGGGGGCAGAGCCACATATGGCTCTGAGGGGGAGGGATCAGAATGCTTTGCCTGTTGAAAATATTTCTAAGTGCTGATGTTCTACAGAAACTGCATACTGAACCTTTAAAAGAAATATGCACATTTTAAAACGATATGTTAGCAGCATTTGAATTAGTATTTGGCACAGTTGGTAATGTTTTAGGAGACAAGATTAACATCAAGTGTCTTGAAATTACCATGTGAATGTTTATGAAGCATTCACACTACAGTACTGTACTGTGATCCATTTTTCTTCTGTACATTTTTCAGCATGATCCTCATCCCGCAGTTTTCAAGCTCTTTCAACAAATTGTAAATCAAAACATTTTTTAGGACACTCCTGCTATGACTTTTGGTATTGGTGCAACTTTAGCTTTTTGAAATATTTAGCCTATTCTGCCACTTTTTTTTTCTCTAATAGGAATTGAATTGAGCTCAGTTTACATCCTTCAAATCTGTAGATCTGTTTACAACCTTTTACTACCGGTACTCCTTTCACATTTTGTTCTGGTTCAGCTTCTTTCAGCTTCCTTCTCCAAATTTAAACTTTTTATAGCTACATTCAGCTAATTTCTGCTGTTTTTTCAGCTGTGTTGTGCTCCTTTCAGATTCTTTCTGCTAACTACCGTACAACATTTTTGTGCTTCTTCTAACTTCTTTCTTCTAATTTCAGTTTGTTATGCTCCTTTCAGCTTATTCCTGCAAGTTTCAGCTTTTTCTACAATTTCAGTTCCTATTTAGCTGTTTTATGCTAATTTTAACTTTTTCAGCTAATTCCACATTTTCGCGCTAATTTCATCCTTTTTTTTTGCCTAATTCAGCAAAAACGTGCTCTCAACTTCCTTCTGGTAATGTAAGCTTCTTTCTGCCTTTTTTTGGCCACTTTTCAGCAGGTTTTTTTTCTCTTTTTTTGTTAATTTCAACTTTTTTCAGATAATTTCCACTTTTTTGTGCTAATTTTTTCCTTTTCAGCCTCATTTGGAACCGTGTTCTTTCTGCTTTCTTATGCTAATTTAAGCTTGTAGTTACTCAGATAAATTAAAGTTTTTCATGTAATTTTTTCTACTTTCAGCCTAATTAACTTCTTTCTGCTATATTCAGCTTGTTATGCTCCTTTCAGCTTTTTCTGCTATTTCAGCTTTTTTTTTTTTTTAAGCTGTGTTGTGCTAACATTTTATAACTAATTCCACATTTTTTTTGCTCATTTCATCTTCTTCCATTACCTTCTGGTTGATTAAGCTTCTTTCTGCCTTTTCAGCTTCTTTTCAGATATTATTTAGCTAATTTATTTATGTATTTGCTTGTTTCCAAATTATTGTGCTAATTTCTGCTTATATAAACCTAATTCAGCAAATGTGTTATTTCTGCCTTTTTTATATTTTGGCTAGTTTTTCCATTTCAGCTACATTTCATCATGGTTTTTTTTTTGTGTGTGGCAAATTTCAGCTGTTTATCAGCACGTTCTTCTGCAAAAACAGGGTGTCCGCGGGGTCTTGAAAGTTATTAAAAGTTGATAAATCAATTTTGGGAAAATTAAGGGTCTTGAAAAGTATTAAAAAGTCTTGAAAGCGATTTGATGAGGTATTATTTTTTTTTGCTGTTATTCTAGCTTTAAATAATTTGACAGCAAAAAGTATGTATGACTAATATTTGTTTTCCTCACCGCGGAGGATTCGGAAACTGCTTCGCACAAATTTAGAGTGTCGGTTACAACAGCCTTTACGGCTAGGCCTATCTTGTGCACATGCGCGGCTGCTTTATCTCCAAGTTGAGTCTGTGTGTTCGAGTAAAGCCCCCCAGTATAGCTCTGCGTTGGGCCGCACGCCGCTGCACGCCGTGTGAGCGCCGCGGCACAAGCCTTTGATCGCGGGCGCAAACGCGCCAAGCTCAAATTTTACAACCGCTTACGCGCGCGTTGTCTCACAATAAACTGTTCAGCGCCTGACTGTTTTTTATGAGACACAAATGTATTAAATTCCCCTTCTTCATCGCTGACCTGGACTTTTCTTTTGTTTTTTTGCCAAAAGTCAAGTGATCGCTTGAAGCGGTCACCATTCGCTTCCTCCTCCGATGAGGAGGAATGAATGAATTTGTCAAGCGAACAAAAGTCATGTCCAACTGGATGCGCCAGGTTCTAAATATTTCCTGGTGGGCTGTGGGCTGCAGGACCTCTCCCTGTTTTTATTTTATTTTTTAGAACTTTTTATTAACATATAAACACAGAAAACCGCTGCGCAGCCCTCTGTCTTTTTTTCTCCCACCCGACATGTCAATCAATTCAGTAGGCGTGTCAGCAAATGACCAATCAGCGACCTCAATTTGTCCCGTAGGTAAACGCTCCGCCCTGCTGCTGCTCAAATTATGTCAAGAATTTGGAGCTTCACGCTGGAGCGTCACGCTGAGCTATAATGAGAACTGCCTGCGCGTAGCACGCATGCGTCGAGCGGCGTGATGCCCAACGCACAGCTATACTGGGGGCTTAAGTTGCCGCGAGACCGTGAGAACAATGGGTAAATGCAAGTTTTCGGACTCCTGGTTGGAGATGCCTGATTTTTCAAGAATGGCTGAGGCCTGTCGCCGAGAATAACCACGAGGCTTATTGTACATTTTGTAAAAAAAAAGATGAGCGTAGCCTCGATGGGCATAAACGCTGAAGCTGAGTTAGAAGAGCTGAAAAAAAAGAGAAAAGTTCTACAAGAGGTGTGCGATTCTCTGCAAAAAGATGCAGATCAGTTGGCAGAGCAGGCAGAGGGAAAGTCAGGTTCTTTAATGGCCCAACTGATCACCAAGTCCAATGTCTTGAGAAGGAGACGTAAAGAAAAACTCAGTGAGCTGGTGCAAACTGAAGAGTTGCTGGAATGCAAAGCAACTGCACTGAGGCACATGTAATGATTACTGTGTTTATTTCTTAGTCGCCATTGTTCAACCAAGTTACTTTAAAATAGCTGCGAGTCTTGTAGTAACCTAAGCTATATTTTCGTAAACCTAGTCTTGGTTCAGTTTCTTCTTTTGAACTTTTTTCTTTCCACTGTATCTCAGTTCTGTTGTAGGTTTGAGATTCACGGATTTAATTGAAAATAACAGCAGTTTTGTAAATCAAAGATTTGCTGCTTAATAAAACAAAGTGACGATAAGGTCTTGAATTTATTTTGGAAGGTCTTTAAAAAGTCTTGAAAAGGTATTGAAATTAACTTCATTATTCCTGCATATACCCTGAAAAAGCATTCCCTCATTTTCGCATGAAATGCAATTTCTCTAGATAATTTTTGTTTATGCGTTGTTGGATTGTCCTCCGCTGACCTGTGTTTCAGTGCATAATGTGTTGCTACACACTGCTTTATTAGATAAATGTGTTAGTGCTGTGACTCAGATGATGTTGGTATGTTGAAATCATAAAGCACTTCTTCCTGAACAGAAACAATTTACATTGAGTCTACCCTGGGTGAATATATGCACTTCTTTGTTGTTACCTTTCGCTAATAAACAGGTATACACCCACACACCCGTTATCATGTTTGTTTAAAAATGCCTTTAGAAAGTGAAAGCTCCAGTGTGTAAAAATCATGGTGTTTTTTTAAGCTATCAATTTGGCCAGAATATTTCTGCACCATTGTTTTATTTAAACTGAAATAGTCACTTCTGTCCTTTCCAAATGGCTTCTCTAGACCTGGATGGGCTGGTTGACAAGACAGAAGCAGAGATTAAGGATCACATAAAGAGCATGGAGCGATGGAAGAACATTGAAAAAGAGCAAAATGATGCCATCAACCTTGATACAAAGGAGCTGGAGAAAATGACCAACAGACAGGGCATGCTGCTCAAGAAGAAAGAGGAGTGCATGAAGAAAATCAGAGAGCTGGGCTCGCTGCCTCAGGAGGCCTTTGAGAAGTACCAGACCCTCACACTCAAACAGGTATACACACACACCCGTTATCATGTCACACCTTGTGTTTTTTAATGTTTGTTACCATCTAACTGCAGCATTTACAAACAAAAAGGAGACTGTCAGTAGTGACGTCAGAGAACCTGTAGAGGCGGAAAAATAAAGCAGTTACAAATTATTTATTTTTAAGGCAGCTTGGCGTCGCTTGATACTAAAAATTATATAACTGATAGCTCAAAATTGTAAATATGTTCTCTTCACAACACCTACATTTGTCTCATTCACTGAAGTTTAAAAACATGTTCACTTAGGAATACATTTATCATTTAAAATGCAAATGTCAGGTGCATATAAGCAAAAACTTCAAATTTTATAGTAATTATCATTATTTTAATGGATCAACATGGAGGGGACACTTGGAGTAGCATTCATTCATTCATTCATTCATTCAGTTATTTATTTAATTAAAACTGCACCCCAACTTGAAAAGCACATAACTGCACCCCAACATTCGTTCTCGTCCTCTTCCTTATTGTCAGACTTTGCAAGAGAGGCTCTTGCAGCATATTTAAAGCAGGAAAAAAACATTTTGACAGAAATGTTATTCTAAACTGAAATATTACCCAAGCATCATTAAAAGCTTTTTCCTGCATACAGGTCATTTCTCAAAGGTTTTTACTTAAACAGGAGGGGTATACTGTTTACATGACTTCAGTAAAAGTACACAGTCTAATCTAAAAAGAAAGTTGTCAGGTCCTCTTGATGTTCAAAAAAACTTTTTTCTGTGATCTTTCTACCTGGATTAGGTATGAGTACTGTATGCATCAGGATACACTGTATAATGTTCTCTAATGAAGTTGTATGAAGACTTGAACCTGCACCATCAAGACCAACGGCAATCTGAAGGACGCTTTTTAAAACTTTTCTGTACTTTGTCATTTCAGTGTTTCTATTGAGGGATTGTCTGATGTATTTAAAAAACAAACAAACAAACAAAAAAATATAAGGGAGTCCTCGACTTACGACGCCCCTGACTTACGACGTTTCGGACTTAAGAACGCATCTCATTAAAAAAATGTTATTATTATTTTTTTTTTAAGAATAAATAAATAGATGTACAGTACTGTACAATTACCAAGCACTTAGCCTATCCTAGCACAGTTAAGGAGTCAGTTGAATTGTCTCCCTCCTCCCTGCAGGCTCCATAGGGAGCTTGCTCCCTTTATGTGAAAGGGAGACAATTCAACTTATTCCTTCATCTTTAAAAACTGTGTTAGGATAGGCTAAGTGCTTGGTGACTGTCCAGTACTGTACATGTATTCATTTATAAAAAAAAAATAAAAAAAAAAAAAAATTTTTTTTTTTTTTTTTTTTTTTTTAATGAGATGCATGCTCTTAAGTCCGGGACCTCGTAAGTCAGAGCGCTCGTAAGTCGGGGACTACCTGTAAATAAAAACATTTGAAACTGAATACAATATGAGAACTGTGGGTGATTTGATGTCTTTTAATGAAAATGATTGGCTGCAGAATAAATACCAGAATAAATACCAGGTCAAATACACTCTTCAACAAGAAATGATGGGCAGTTTCTGATTTTAAACAAACTGGAACAGATTCCTAATCATGTGGGACCACTGGACGACCACTGGACGACCACTGGACGACCACTGGACGACCACTGGACGACCACTGGACGACCACTGGACGACTGGAGCAAGCAGCCAACCCCTCCGGAATCCAAGACGATGGAACTTGGCCCTTCACTCGTCTGTACCCTTAAAAAAAAAAGAATAAACTGTCATGTTTGCATCACAAAGTCTAAAATAAGACCAAGTTTGCTACTACTTTATTCACATGAGAGTAACAGGGACCTACAATCAAAACAGTACAAACAATACAGTATGTATGTGCAGTATGTATACTGTATATACAGTGTGCATACAGTATACACATACACACAGTATATGTATGTACAGCAAATGTATTACACACACATGTAGTTATATTATTTATCCACAGATTTGTTTAGTAAATACTTTAACAGATGCTAACGCTACATGCTAAGCTAACCACAGCTAGTAGACGGTGCTACTGCTAAATCATGAAGAAAAAAACAACAACAGCTCCAACACAGAGAAAATTATACTCTCACATTGTTCTGAAATTGTTTCACAAAATGATTTATGTAGAATATTTTGTTTACCGGAGAAAACGTGATCTGAACACGACGTCTTCGAGAGCAGATCCGAGCAGAGGAGGGGCAGCTGTCAGCTCGTCCGATATAAATCCTTCACGTTTACTTATTTTTGGGATGAAGTGAAAACTGCGCTTTGAACAAACGTCTACCCGACAGGAACACCCACTGACCCAACACGAAGTAACCATTGCAATTAATTAGAAATAAACAAAAACAAAAAAAAAACGTGAAAAATACAGCCAGTAGACTGGGCTTTAACTGTTGCTCTCACTTAGAGAGAGATAAGATAAGATAAGAGATAAGAGATTTTTTATTAACATTGCACCAGTAAACCAATACAACGTGATAATGTAAACACAGTCATCCAGAGGTCAGAGAATGTTAAGCTGCTGCAATTCAAAACACATGCATGTTCGTCAGCGCGGCCATCTCTCATCCATCCTGGATGAAGAGCAAAACAGATATGGAAAAAGGAAAAACACAGTAGGTATCATTTGTGATATTCAAAAAAAGAATTTATCAAAGATTGCCTGAGGACACTCCATGATAAAGTCCCAAAAACTCTATCAGCATAAGCACAATCACACGAGACATTGTTGCAGTTTTGACGACATGCAAGGAGATATGGAGTCTGTGAGTAACTTCAGAGAACACAGTTCAGCAGTTATTCAGCTGGGCGTTATCCGAGGCACGCACAGAGATCTCTGGGGGAGGGATGGGGGGGAGGTCAGCAGGGCACTTCAGCTCTCCGCTCCAGGAGAATAATTTCCAAACAGGCCTCTTTTCAAGGACGTGTGCAGAAACCAGATTAGATAGTCTTTTTGTTTATTCCAATCCAGACCACAGTGTACTTTCTCACTGCAGCCTTCCAAGTCCAGACGCTGTTTCAGGGCCAAAATTCCAAATCATATGAGGTTCCGTTCTATGAACCCCCATCCATGCCCTGTTGGGGCCCGGGCGGCTGTAAACGAGTTCCAAAGCGCCCAGGTCCGCGGTAGTCCACCGACGCACCCAACGTGCGATTGAGCTCATACAACAGCTGGGATGAGTTGCTCACGGCCCGGATCAGAGAATCATGCTGATCAGGGAGTTTCGCCAGCGCGCTGATAGCCGCCGAAGCTCTCCTCAGCTTCAGGTAGCAGACAGCTCCGCCGATGCCAAAAAACAGAGCAGCTGCTACTAATAGTCCAATAATCCACAAATCTTCCACGTCTTCGACAGTCAAGACGGTCAGACACATAGGCTGCCACTGTCCCCACGAGTCCATCATGTATCCAGCCGCATGTATGTCAGAGGGGCACACAGCTTCTCCTGGCACGGTCCGCTTCGTGGAAAAAATCGTATCTTCTGGCGGAAGTCATTCCCATAATTCGCGCAAGGCATCATGGGGGCTAGGAATAAGGTGGATGGTATGTCTGTGGCCTATCCAGACCATGTTCATTCAATTTAATGCACAAAATAATTCTTAGATAATAAAATATCCCCTTACTAGTTATGCATTTTCTCACTTCCATTCTAAACAACCGGTTTATGATAATGAACTCTGAAGGCCACGCCCTTCAAAAATCTGTTTACATTAACTCCGCCCTGTGTAAAAGCCAGTATCTCTAATCTGTTGTTGTTTTAAAATTAGCTCTTTTTTTATTACTCATTTGACTTACTGTTAATGCTATCTTAAGATAACTTACTGAAAGCCATCTGCGCGCGCCGTCATTAGCAGCTCCTTTTAGCATTAGCTCACCCGAATCCGAGGCTAATGATAACTCTTCCTCCTCCGGCACATCGCCCGCTTAGCTCCGCTCGTTGCATGCGGCGCTTTGGGAGCAATCGCTGCTCCAGTCCAGAAGCATACACAAAGTTCACAGAGTGTTTCCAGTTAATTTATCCGCATGAGGCAACCTCTGACCGGACCCACGGTCCTCAAAAGCCAGCAGTTCCCAGAAGCTCCTGCCCGCAGATGATCCCTTCGCCGGCGGTCAGCTCATTTTACGTCTGCCGGCTGTTCGTTGGGAGCGATCGCTAATACGCAAAAAAATTGAACTAAAACATAAAAATAACAATTATATTTTATTTATAAAGCCATTTAAAACAACCACAGCTGCAACAAAGTGCTGTACACATGAAATTAAGAACATTTAAACAAAAGATGAGATGAAATCAGGAAAAACAACCATCACGTCTTTTATACTGAAGTGGGTTGAGCCTAACCAAGGTTTGCTAGGTGAGGGGCTGGACTCAGGTCTGGGGTGGGTTGTCCTGGCGCTTGTGACGTCACAAGCGCAAGGATTTGAAAACGAGACATTTATATCCCTGAAAAATAAATCTACTTAGAGTAAATATACCACTGGGTGCATTTCATTGGCCCTAGGACTGTTTTTTAAAGAAGTAAATACCCAAAGTAGAGTAAAAAAAAACATTAAAAGGTGAATTTTGCATCTGTGGTCCCCTTTAAGGCCTAATCCTACATATATCCCCAAGGTCTTGACATTAAACCCTAGAAGTCTGGACTTTGATCTATCCTCTTTTCCACCTGCTCCTGTCCTCACTCAGGAAAAGGAAAGGCTGAAGGCTCTCTACCCCGTGAGAGCTTTAAGCACTTACATGCAGAGAACAGCCGAATGGAGAAAAACAAAGCAACTGTTTGTGTGCTTTGCAGCACCTGCTACCGGAAAGGCCCTATCAAAGCAGTGCCTCTCACACTGGGTGACTGAGGCCATAAAAAGGGCATACAGTAGCAAAGGTCAACAGGTGCCCTCTGGAGTGCACGCTCACTCTACTCGGGGCTTGGCCACTTCGTTGTCACTGTTCAAGGGTGTACCAGTTGCAGACATTTGTGCTATGGCAAACTCGAGCTCAATAAACACTTTTGCAAAGCATTACAATTTGGATGTTACTGCGTGTGATGTCACTCAGGCTGTCCTTTCTAACACACAGTAGAAGGTAGCCTCGAGATGCCTGCTGATCAAGGGCTGACGTTCACACTAGCATGCATTTTACTGAGCATTGCAAGGGCGTGAATGAATTACGTTCCCATAGCATATCTTGCACTGAGAGACATGACTGAAAGGGAACTGAAAGTTATGCACCATAACTCATGTTCCCTGAAGGAAGGGAACGAGGTGCAACATCTGGCCCTTTTCAATGCTGAAATCTCGGTGAAGTGCATTTTGGAGAAAGTTGGATGGGCGTCAACGGCTTAAGTACCCAGAGAGCGGGGCCTCTGGCGCAACGCTGACGCCACTGCCGTAAAGGCGTGAATGTATTCCTTCAGGTAATCGCGTGGGGGCACAATTCCCATAGCATATGTTGCACCTCGTTCCCTTCCTTCAGGGAACATGAGTGGTGGTGCATTTCAGGTCCTTCTGCTCAGTGGTGTCTGAATTTAACCTTAAACAGACTACCTCTATTGCCTTTTCAAAAAAGGCACGTAAAGAGTGATGTGACATCAAAAGAGACCATTGTTTCATCAGTCTCCATGATGACATCCCTCACCTTATCTACAAAGTCCATGGTGTGTGAAGGGGAATACACAGTTCTATACGTTATTCTGAGTAAACCTATTTCACAAGTGTTCTTATTCACAACTGTGTATCATGTAATCACAAATGTTTTATACAATCATGCTTATGTGCTTAGACAACATAGTAAAACGTGTGCATTTATTAATCTCACCTGATCATTAAGAAAAAGAGTCAGAGATGCAGGAAACAGACTGGAAGCCCCGAAACAGCTCTTTGTGCCAAAACTCTGCACCTAACATTCCAGGGGGAGGGCAGAAACATAAATTGACTGAGAACTAAAAACAGGTACATTTATATAAAAGCACACACATAATAAATACACTACAGACCTGTTAGTGCATTACACATAATGTTCACAGGATAAACATATAAATGTACACATAACACATTAAACCCTTTGAATCTAAACTCTGGGTAACTTAACTGAGACAAAGAAGAGTCACACACACACAATCTAAACAGGTCAGCAGAAGAAACCTTGGGCCTTCTCATAAATCTCTGTTTGCCCGGCAACCAGGCCTTATCAGGAGGATGGCCAATGAGACAACAGGAGAAGCACCAAACATTTTATGATATCACATACCACAGCAGAAAAAGGGGCATTCTGTAGACGGCTGCGACGCGACAGGTCTGTTTCCGAATCACGGACTCTGTGTGCACACAGATCTGTATTTTAATGCCTTAATCTCTGATTATTCTGTTAACCTGTGTCTTTCTCAATAAATCTTATTTCCTCAAGAGACGCCTGGTTCATTTGAACACCCATACTGATCCCTTCATGTTCTTTATGTGGTGTTCTGAGCTGCCAAGTAAAGGGATTTGTACAGACGCCAGATATTTGGAAACCTTGTGAGCAACAGAGTTAATCGTGCTAACAATTGGTATTAAAGGTACACCTTGTTTGTGAATTTTAGGTAAACCATACAGGCTAGACGTGGCCTCCCTTGGGTACAGTGGTACAGAATATGGTCAATAGCCTTGTCCTGCTCCAAAATTTTCTGGCAAGTTATCAACTTCTTGTAACCACTTCCTGGATCTCTTTTCAGCTGTTCATAAGTGGTTAAGGAGTGTCATAACTTTCTCATCATAGTCTTTCTGGTTCAAAATCACTGTGCACCTTCCTTTGTCTGCTGGGAGAATTATGATGTTTTTGTCCTTGCTAAGAGTGGTGAGTGCATCCCTCTCCTCTCTACTGATGTTGGAAGGTGTTGGTTTGGCATTGCTGAGACTGGCTGATACTTTAATTATGAGTTGTTCTGTTTACACACTTTAATTTTGTTAATGCAGATGGCTGACTCAGTGGCTGTGATCATCTCCACCAGATGAATTCTACTTGGCGCAACCGCAAAGTTCAGTCCCTTGCTCCGGTTGGGTGAGCTGTCTGTCAGATAATTTCTTCACCCACTTTTCTGTCTCCCTGTCATGTAACTGTCTACCAGAGTGTTGTCTTCCACTGAATGTGTTGTTATTGGAATTGTGATGGTGTTGACGATCAGTAAGTTAAATTTGTTTTGTTGTCGAGTTTTGGACTTGACTTGCTATGCTAAGCGTGCCTGATTTGTACAGACCATCACTAGCTGAAGTGTGGTTTGATCTAGGCAAATTGTTAGTTTCTGTTTAATGTGCTCTTCTTATAATAATAATAATAATGAATTCAATTTGTAATGCACTTTTCATTAATAAAAATCTCAAAGTGCTTCTTTGGCCTTAAAGGCCTAAATAGTAAAATTGGTCTGTCTCACCTCTTCATTCAGCAGCTGGGTCTGTGCCTTCAGAAGGATCTTGCTTGCCCAGTGCCTGCTGACATGACTGTCATCAGAACTCTGTACCACAGAGCAGACAGCATCCCCACTAACTCAGGAGCCAGGCAGAAGGAGAAATCCCACACGACAGAGAAATGTGGCTATCCTAACTGTGCAGTTCTGAAAGCAGAGAAGAAACCCAAACATGACTCCAGTCAGCCATCAGGTGAAAAGAAGGAACCCAGACCAGTGGTCATTCCGTATGTTGCGGGAGTTTCAGAGAAATTGAGACGTTTATTTTCTAAACATAATGTCCCAGTGGCTTTTAAACCCCAAAATACATTATGGCAAAGACTGGTTCATCCCAAAGATCCAGTCCCCAGACACAAACAGAGTAATATTGTGTATGCTGTTCAGTGTCAGGAGGGCTGTGATCAGTCTTACATTGCGGAAACTAAACAGCCACTGGCCAAAAGGATGGCCCAGCACAGAAGAGAAACATAATCAGGCCAGGACTCCTCGGTCTACACATCTCCAGGCCAGTGCTTCAGGGATGAAGATGTTCACATCCTTGATAGAGAGGAACGATGGTTTGAGTGAGGAGTAAAGGAGGCCATATTTGTGAAAAGAAACCGTCCGTCATTAAACAGGGGTGAAGGCCTCCGTGTTCAACTGTCTCCCTCTTACAAGGCTGTTATTGCTAGCTTCACTCAGCCCCCTGTGAATAGCTAGCTACCATCAGGGCGTTAACGATCCATCGTTAGGCTGATGGACCTCCTTAATCATGTGAACAGCTAGTTTTGGCTGTCATCAGCAAACTGGATGATCCACTATGAGAATGTGCTATTTATAAGAATGAGCTGATTACAGCACCTCAGACTGAGGAAGTATTTTGGATGAAAGACAAAACGTTTCTACATTTTTTTGTTTTGTTTTTTGAATGGCCAGATGACCAGACATAACTTTTTTAGGTTAATCCAGGGTGTTGAATCTGCAACCACACAGGCCCACCTTTTCTAGTCACTGTACTATCCCTCCCCTGCCTGATGATATAGTTTCCACACATAGTGTGTGTTCTTGTTTTTTTATTGTTTTTTTCCACCCTTACCAAAAAGAAGTATACTTTAAGTATATGTTGTTAAGTATACTTAAGTATATAAAGTATATGTCTCTAAGTGTACTTTTAAGTATACTCGCAGTTTACTTACAATATACTTTTTTGGGACTAAATTGGCCCATTTTAGTATACTTAAAGTATACTAGTAGTACACTTTTTATTAGACTTCCAATGTACTTATAGTGTACTTCAAGTTCATATTTTAGTTTATTGAAGTATACTTAAAGTATACTAGTAGTACACTTTTAATTAGACTTCCAGTGTACTTATAGTGTACTTCAAGTTCATATTTTAGTTTATTGAAGTATACTTCAAGTATAACACTAGTATACTTTTCTTTATACTCCAAATGCACTTGTTATATACTTCTAGTTCATACTTTAGTTTATTACAGTATACTTAAAGTATACCACTAGTACACTTTTTCATATACTTCCAATGCACTTGTTATTTACTTCTAGTTTACAGTTTATTTTATCATTTAAGTTAAATTTTTGAATTTCTAAAACTAATACCATGTTGTCATTGTAATTGTTATGTTACACTTGTAAGTTTGCTTAACAATACTTGCACAATACTATTTATATGCTAAAAATTATTTTTTAAAGTATTCTGAAAGATGTGTTTACAAAGTCATAAAACAAGGTCTTGAGAACTTCAATATTTTTATATAAAATTAAGGTGCAGCTCAAAAACAGTTTACAAAACAGCAGCATTTAAAATGAATCCCTTCCAAGTTTAAAAATTGAAAAGGAAAAGGTGCACATTTGCATTTCAAGGTGTAAACATAAAGTCCAGAACACAATGTAAAAATGTGTGCATTTGCTTAAACAAAGCAAAAATAGTGTCTCCAACTGGAAACTGAAGTCTTTCCTTTTCAGAAGGCATCTTCACATCTTTGGGGGGGATAAGAAAAAAAAAAGTTCACCGGTAGTTGTTTATGTTGCATTTTCTTTTCTTAGGACTCTTCGCACATCTTGCATGGTGGTGTCAGGGCACTTTGCCTTGGTGTAGACTGAAAAAAAAAAAAAAAAAAACAGAAATTACTCCAATGTTATGTTATTCTATCATCAGTGTAATTACTCTCACATCAAACATATCCTTAAAATATGTCTCTAGGTTTCACGAGTGATAAACAATAACTTATTATTAAAGGGAACCACAATTACTTTTAAACATTTGACTTTATTTGATAAACTTTTATTTTAACTGTAAAAATACTGTAGGGTGGTTTAGTTTTGTACATTTTTAAAATATATTTTAATGTGTTAAAATATACACATGTTAAAATATACTTTAAAAATTTACAAAACTAAACACCCTACAGTATTTTTACAGTCATTGTTTTACAGTTAAAATAAAAGTTTATTATTAAAGTCTAATGTTAAAAGTAATTGTGGTTCCCTTTAAAAAAAAAAAGTTATGCTCTCAGATATTTTTGATTTAACAACTACGAATAATACCCGTAACCTGCATTTAACTTTGATTGTAAACTTTTTTTTTATTGTAGAGCACATAACCAAATCCAATCTAATCCATATGGTATCAGTGAATGGCATTTTTAGGTGATTGTATCAGAATCTGCATCATAAACCGTGAGGAGCATGGAACATTACAGTAATTTGTTCATAAAACGAGAAAAACATTAGGAATGTATTTTAGAATGAGTTTTGTCCTACATTCAAACCTACACTCACCAAGTATCAAGCTTTGTGTTGTCCAAAGGCTTTGACTCCACATCTTTATGAGCCCCCGATTGCCTCCCAGTCAAACTTCAATTGGCCAATAACTCTCTCCCGTAGATGAGCACGGCAAGATCTCCAACCAGCAAGGCTGAGCTGGTCCGTAGAGACTTCACCTTTCGCCTTGGACTTCTACATCCGGCACAACAGGCACCTGCAAAACACATGGATCTTGTTAACCAAATAATGATTAAACATTTATTTACAGTACAGTATTTGGAAATCTATAGTATATATTCATCTTTGCAATGAATATGCCTAAGTCCGGGTCCTGATGGCATAGGGGGTCGTATTCTTAAGAACTGTGCCCTGCAGCTTGCAGATATCTTCTGTTTTCTTTTTAACATGTCTCTTCAAACCTGTACGGTCCCACAGCTCTGGAAAGACTCTGTTATTGTTCCGATTCCAAAACCAAGACTGCTCATTCCCTGAACGATTTCAGGCCTGTTGCCCTGACTTCTTTAGTCATGAAGTCATTTGAAAAACTGGTTCACAAGACCCTCTTGTCAAAAGTTGAAGATCATTTGGACCCACTTCAATTTGCTTATCGTTCACATAGAGGGGTGGAGGACGCAACAGGAACTCTTTTAAATAAGGTTTTAAGACACCTCGAAGGTGCAAAAACATTTGTAAGATTGCTTTTTATCGACTTTTCATCTGCTTTTAACTGTATCCAGCCCCACATTTTAGCAGAGAAATTACAAAGTCTGTACCGTCTTGACTTCGGCCTCATATGTTGGCTTGTGGACTTTTTAACTGCTCGGTCTCAGAGGGTGAGAGTTAATGGGGTCCTCTCTGATGTCCTTCTGTCCCCTACTGGTTCCCCTCAGGGCTGTGTTCTTTCACCTCTTTTATTTATTTTGTACACAAACGATTGTCGCAGCCATTTCCCTCAGCGTCACATTGTAAAGTTTGCCGATGACTCTGTCATCCTGTCCCTTCTGAGCAGTGATGACCCAGACCCCGGGCCTGTGATTGGGGACTTCACAGAATGGTGTGAGTCTTCCTTTTTAAAACTAAATGTTTCTAAAACAAAGGAGATGATCATTGATTTTAGGAAAAATTATTCAGTAACGGCTCCCATGGTCATTGACGGTGAAGCTGTGGATGTAGTGCAACAATATAAATACCTGGGAACTGTTCTTGATGATAAATTGACTTTTGACCTCCATGTTAATTCACTTTGTAAAAAGGCCCACCAGAGAATGTATTTTTATCGGAAGCTTTGTGGTTTTAAATGTTGATTCAACTTTTATGAGAATGTTTTATTCATGTTTTATTGAGTCTATTTTAACCTTTTCCTTCATCTGTTGGTTTGGACTTTTGACCTGTAAGAACAAAAGCAAACTCTCAGGGATTGTCAGGATGTGCAGCAAAACTGCTGGCATAGACCTAAAGAACCTTGCAGACCTACACAAGGTGAGGTCAGTGAACAAGGCCAGGCAGATTCTGGCAAACCCTGATCACCCACTCCATGACGAGTTCAGGCTGCTCCCATCTGGACGCAGGTTTCTACAACCCAAATGTAGAACGAACAGATTTAAAAACTCATTTATCCCAGTAGCAATCAGGTTTCTCAATGCACAATAATTTTAACTAATTTTAACACTGTTACTTTAATGTTTTATTGTATGTGTATGTGAGTGTTAGGGGTGGGTGATATGGCTCAAAAATTATATTGTGATATTTCAGAGCATTATCACAATAACGATAAATTTCGTGATATAACGAAAAAAAAACAGAAATCAAATTTAGTTATTTGACAAAATTAACTTAACATGTTGCTTTGCAGTATTACATAAATAAAAAAAACAAGGGGTAATTTTACTGAAATTACTTTATTTAGTAAAGTATTCGGTCTCCAAGTATAAAAAAAATATATATATTTTTTATTTATTTATTCATTTCAAATAAAAAATACAGAAATTTAATAGACACATGATACAAGACATACAATATAAATTTAAAATGAAGGGTGGCAGAATGAAGAGTATCTTATTCTAAAAAAAAAGATCTGTTATTTAGATTGAAAAAGTCTGCACAAAATATAGATCAACAAAAACCACCACAAAAACTAAAGTGCATGTGTAGTTTCCTAAAACAACTAAATAAAAATGAATCTTAAGATCTGTTGGGCATAAATGTAACATGCAACAAAATATATGTTGCCTTTAACTGAAGAATAACTTTCACAAGTTGTAAAAAGGTGATCAGCTGACCTGAAGCGTGTTGGTGTTTCAGTTTCATCTATTCATGCAGGAATGATTCATTTTCTGACTGATCTGTCTCTGATCACCTGACTCTTGACCGCAGTGAAGTTATTTTCAAGTTGGACATTGGATATTCGAGCTCCGTGTCTTCATCGGTGCGGTGTTCTCGTCAGTCCGCTTCATGGAGTCTGATTAATATGACTTAAAATAGAAAACAAATGACTGTGCCTCATTTATAGAGACTAGCAGAATTATTTCACAGTGATTTTGGGTCAACAGGTCACATGACTTGGAAGCTATTGAGGAAAACCCCACAGATTTATGAAATATTAAATTGTGAAGAATTACAAAATGCATAAAAATGATAAACAGCTGTGCCTCATAGGCCTGGTCTTGGAGAGTAGTTTGATGTGAGACTTGTGTGGGTGGCTCAAAAGACCTGAATGGTATTGACCAAAAACAGTAAATATTAAATTGTGAAAAATTACAAAATGCATAAAAATTGAGAAATAAACAGCTGTGCCTCGCAGATCTGGAATGGAGAGTAGTTTGATGTAAGATTTGTGGCTCAAATCATGTAAAATACATTATTTTTTGTTTCTAAAGAGTGACGCGGTCGAAAATTTGTTGACGGTCCCTAAGTGAACCATGACGTCTCTGAATAGGGGCAGACTCAGCGCGGCTGCCCGAAATCAGACTCCATGAAGTGGACTGACGAGAGCAACGCACCGCTGAAGACACGGAGCTCGAATATCCAACTTCCAACTTGAAAATAACTTCACTGTGGTTTCCTCTTGGTCGTGGAGAGCCGCGCGTGTTTGTAGAGACAGTTTTCAGAGCGAGGGGAGACCAGCCCGCAGCGCGGCTGCTCAGTGGGGTGTGGGGGCGGGTGGGGGCATTTGATCCTCTACCTGCTGTTCAGAGCAGCCAGGGGACAGAAGCTGACACGACGCGCGGTTTGTTTTTATCATTTTAGCACCAGTACAGACTGGTGGAAGAGAGGTGCGCAGTTCAGTTTGAAGCGCTCGGTTGGGGGGCGGGGCGTCCTTACGTATTACGTCATGAAATTAGCATATCATGATATCTTTTTTTTGCCCGGGCAAGCTATTTTTACCGGTATTATCGTAAACGATATGATATGGCCCAGCCCTAGTGAGTGTATGTGCATATGTATGAATCTGTACACCTATTGACTGCGAAACTAATTGCCCCTCGGGGATAATAAAGGAACTTGAACTTAAGCCTATTTTCTATAGCTTTATTGCATACCATCAAGGGGTATCATATCACTTCTCATCTATCATTTATGTGTGCAATCAAAAGATGTAGAAATAAATTGTATTGTAATGATTCCCAAATGGATCAATAACATATAGTATCCATGCATTCAGTTAATTACCATGTCATCAGGGTCAGACAACACTTGAACAGAGATGGGTGGAGCAACAAGTGTACAGCTGGTGTTGAGTGGATGGAAGCAACGCTGAGATCCGATCGCCACATCTTTCGACTGTTTCACAACTGCTGGAAGCTCTGTAAAAGAAAAAGAAAAAACAAGGGGCAAATGAACAAAAATTGTGTGTCACTATACAGTACAGGATGTTGTGAGACCATTCAAAATTTACATTAGTCATTTGTGCAATGAAGAGCTGAGATATAAAGGAGGAACAGGAAGTAGGAGACTGATCTATACAATAAATACAACATTCAAACAAGGCATTCTCCATTTCCACATCTGGTTTTAAAAATCAGTGTCTTAATTGTTTTACTCAAACTACTTAGAAATTACCTCTCATGGCTAGATTCTGAGTCCGATCCAGTTGTTTCAGATGAGAGGGGTTGGATTGCAGAGCTGAGAGCAGAGAGGCACAGCTTATCTCTGACAACCTGCAGAGTCTGAATCAAAGAGAACATGTGAGTGAGCTGAAGTCAATAGTCTGCAGCTTCCAACAGGATGGAGGAGAAGAGAACAAGGAAGACTTAAGCCTGAAATACACCTGAGCGTCCTCAGGTACGCCACTCTACGCGCATTTTGTGCGCATGTGTTTTGCTGCTATACTTCAGAAACTATCAGCTTTCAAACGCTCGCGTTCTCCTTGTTGTAATATGAGCAGCTGCGCACGGAGGGGACTCAACTGAGCTCGCTGATTGGTCACTTGCTGACACGCCTACTGAAATGATTGACAGCTTTCAGTCAGCTCATGTAGCTCGCTGAAGACCGCGGCGGTGTTCATGCGGTGTTTCTACTATATATGTTATAAAAAGTTCTCTCAGAAATAAAAATAATAACAGGGAGTGCTTTTCCTGCAGCACACAGCCCACCAGGGATATTTAAAACATCGCGCACCCAGGTAGGACCTGAATTCATTCATTTCATTCATGGAGTGAACGGAGGAAGAAGTGATTACTTGACTTTAGGCAAAAAAACAAAAGAAAAGGCCCGATCAGCGATAAAGAAGGGGAATTTATTTCATTTGTGTAACATACTGCTCACTGCACCACCTGGTAGGTGGTTGGGTTAAATGCAGAGACGAATTTCGTCTGTGTATGGGAACATACGCAGATGACAGGAATAGACATTATTATTATTATTATTATTATTATACAAAACAGTCCGGCGCCGGGGAAGTTTATGGTCAGACACCGCGTATCGCGCACGCGGACGTAAAAAAAAAGCTTTGCGCGTACATGCCCTGAGGGGCTACGCGGGACTACGCTTTTGCCTTGGCGTACGTACGTTGCGTATAGGCGTATCGTGAGAACGCTCGAGTGTATCTCGCCCTTTAGAGTTCCTGCTGAGGGACCACTGGACGAGAGCTCACTCTGAAGAGTTCACAAACACCTCTCCTTTCCTCCTGTCACATCAATCAAGTGATGCAGCACATGCAGAGAGCTGCTGTCACTTGTGGCAGTGACAGAAAAGTGAGCAAGACATTTTCTTCTAAACAACATCACTTCATCATTCTCCTTTCTGGCAGCAGTAAAGAGAAGCAGGTGAAGTGTGAGAAAATAAATCAACATCAAGTTATAAAGTTGTATTTTCTTCTTTACTTGTTAAATGCTGACATAAGTGGAGCTCAGGAACTGTTTGGTTCCTCCTCATGCATGTCATGTTTACTTGCAACAAAGGACTGGGACAGGAGCAGCTGCACATGTTCAGGTTGGGCAGCTGCTCTTGGAGACTGAGAACATGTGAGAAATCTTTAGTTTCTGTTCTACATGCATCACTTTGATGCTTCTGTAGTATTAGGGAAGGGTCAGTTTTAATACTGACCTCTTTACCTTAATTAATTTACTTATTCAGATTGAATAGTAATTTCACGGATTCTTTTCTTTTTCAGTTTACCCAATATTTCTGTGATCTTTATGATGGATAAATAAACAGAGCTATAGAGTGACAATGGACATTGACTTAGTTTGGTATGCCAGGCGACACTACCATTTATTTAAAATAAATCAACTAAAATCAACACCATTACACTTGATTGACATGATTTCACTTTCTTTCAATTTAATACGTCAGCACACTTAAATTCAACACAACAGACTTCAATACTGGATGTTAACATATTTAGTCTGTGGGCTCTTTAGCTTAAAATAGTTTCCAGCTTAGATTGAGAGAAAAGAGAGGAGGAAAGATTTAAGAAGAATTGGGAGGTTAAGAGAGGAAGTTTATCTTGCATTTATGAAACCAGATGACACTCTTCCGTACGCGTCCAGCTAAGATATCATCACACCTCCAGCAAGCAAACAGCGGCTCCTTTACCTTAAGACGTCCGCCTCGGTTCTGGTAAAGAGCTGTGATCAGCTTTGGACTGACGAGTCGTCGGTCCCGCAAGTCCAAGCTGGACTCCACATGTGTTTACCTTGTCGGTGTCGGTGATACTCGCTTTCGTCGGCAGAAGCCGTGGCAGTCGTGGCTTTTTGGCTCAAGATAATTTATTCCAGGAAGGAATAACAAAGTTTGAGCTTACGCTCATTCGAAGTGGACTCATAACAGCCTGTTATCAGTCCTTAGCTGAAGACGAAGGTCGTTAGCTCTTGACCAAACGTACCCCAGCTCTTTGGGAAAGGTTCACATCTCTTTGAAGTTCCCCCAAACTCTGAAGCGTTTCCGCAAAAGTTAGAACTTAAAAGAGAATTAGAGAGGAGAGAAACTTGTCTCTTTTTCATTGGTCCACTTGTTATCACTATTCAAGGTGAAATTCAGCGCAGAGAAGGAAATTGTTTAGGAAAAGTATCTGAGTGAGAGACTTTCAGACGCTAGATGAGAGTTTTAGCTTAAACTCGACAAAAACAATTTCAGTGTAAGTCAGTTTGACATTTTAGCTGAACTTTGACACCTTTTCACTTGCAGAAATGACACATTGATGTTTCACATTTAAAGAATAACAGCATATAACATATATCATGAAAATGACAAAAGTTATCCTTTTGATTACATTAGAATAAAATCAAAGATAGAAATAGTCTCTTTTGATGACTATATTCTCAGATTACAACTAATGGAATGATTTTGTGGTAAATGTCTTGCTTTACTGAGAGGTCAGTAAAGGTCATCACTGGACAGTTCAAAAACCTTAGTTTGACCCTGGGTAGGTCCACTACATCTCCCCCCTTTTGGAAGCCATCGCCAGTCCTTGGGGATGGGGTCCAACACGAAAGGAAACCTTGAACTGTCTTTGATCTTGAAGTAATCCAGCAAGTGGAAAAGAAAAATCAAAAATTATAATCCCATAAAGTTTTTGAAATTCCATACTGTTCGGAGGTAATCCCATTGCGAAAAGCTTTTAATCCCTTGGAAAACTGAGTCTGTTAACTCTTGGCAAACAAAGTCTGTGATCCTTTGGAAAACAAAGTCTTATAATCCACAGCGGTAATTCCACAGCAGTAATTCCACAACGATTAGTTTTGTTGATTGATCAGCAACAATTGTTTTCATAATCAGCATGTAGAGGGGATCCCTCGATTGACGCAGAGGAGGCGACCCTTGGATGGAGGTTGAAGACCAAGCGTTGGAGCTGCAGGTCCCCACATCGAAGGTTGTTGGCTGGTTGGTTTCCAGTCAGTGCCACTCTGGTTCTATGTGTCATGCAATTATGTGGTTTTTTAGGTGGGCTTATGATTGGGATTTTACATTAGGCCCTACCTATATGCACCTGGTATGCAAGCTATCATGGTTTAGATCAGCTACGATTACCAATTAAGGGGTGGATCAATTCTGCAAAATTAGATATAGGGATCGTACCTATGAAATTTTGGAGGGCTTCTGTAACGAAGGCCTCTAATTCCAAACTATTCCTCCATTCATTACTTAGTTTAGGTTAAACTAAAATAGAAAAATGAAATATAGTTTGATCTAAATGTCTGTTGTCTTTTAGACGCACGACGTAGGATTTGGTATTCCTAATAAATTTTGAAGTCTATGGCGAGACTCATCAAAATGAATAGATAATCTAGAATAGAAACGATCGAATCGGTTCAATTTAGAAATTGTGAGACCAGTGTAGTTTATGGTACCTTGAGTAGCTTTAAACTACATTGACTCTTCGACGATTGAGATTTAACAAAACGAACTGCATGTTGGCATAGTTAAATCCATATCATTCATTAACCAATGTTAATACAAAACCTTTTTGGCTGGGAGTGTTCAGAACCAAACAATATCTCAACTAATGACAACAGTAATGACTAAACAACAAGGAAACAACGTTTCACTGCTTCGACACACTCCTGTCGTCAGATTCCAAAGTGCAACACACAAGAAAAACAGGTCTCAACTTTATGACCGAGGTCAAATTAAATCTCGTGGATTTAAACGGTTGTTAAGGTTAGTTTTTTGTTGTGGGTTTTAGGCTTAGCGTTTCTAAGTTCAAATTGGACAATGCGACTTATAGGGTGGGAAATATGGTAGTTTAAACCTGATTAGTTTATTTACTAACTTGTGTTTGGACGACCTTATTATCCCATGAAGTCGGTGAGTTTGTGAGATCTTTGTCTTTTGTGGAGTCATTGAACGCCTTGTAAGGTTTGATCTGATTTCGATGTACCCATTTAGCAATTGGCTCTTTGCGGCCTTTGCTGATTTTGATTTCGTAGACGACTGAGGACACTTTGTCTGTTATCAGATGAGGTCCAGTCCACCTGGGCATTAGTTTGCGGGCGAGAGTTCCGGTCCCGGACTCTCCTTTCCCGGTTGCTGGGGCGAACGTATAGTACCAGACTCTGTCTCCCACTTGGAGTTCATTGTGAGAGGCCTTCTGGTCATAGTACGCCTTACGTCCTTCAGCGGACCTTTCCAGGTTTTTCTGGGCGAAAGCAAAAGTGTTTCTGAGGTGTACATTCAAATCTTTCATGTATTGTTGTGTAGTGTAGGCTGTCGCCATGACGGCGTCGCCTGGTTGGTACAACAGGTGTAGAGGGAGAGTCATTTGTCGACCAGTCATCATCTCGAAGGGAGAGATGCCAGTTGATGTGTGTGGAGTGGCTCTTATGGCCATGAGGACCAGAGGGAGTTTCACATCCCAGTCCTTGTGATTTGCAGCCACGTATTTCTTCAAAATACTCACCACAGTTCTGTTTGCTCTCTCGACTTGGCCTGAAGCCTGTGGGTGGTAGCCGACATGAAAGTTGGCCTTGACGCCTAGCGTCTTCCACAGTTCTTTCATCACTTCACCTGTGAAGTGTGTACCTTGGTCTGAGTTCACCCGAAGGGGAAGTCCAAACCTTGAGAATATATGATTCATTAACAACATAGCAGTTGTTTGTGCTGTGTCGTTAGGAGCTGGTAGGCATTCTACCCATTTGGTAAATGCACAGGTTACCGTGAGAAAATATTTATTTCCTCTAGAGCTCTTAGTGAGTGGTCCAACCCAGTCGATCTGGAGGTCAGACCATGGGAATGCAATGCCTCTGCTTTGCAGTGGTGCTCTGTGAAGTGGTCTGGTTGGCTGAAACTGGCCACAGACCACGCACCCTTCAATGTAGTCCTTGACATCCTTTTTCATTCCAGGCCAATAGGCAATTTGTTTTAATGCCGTCAGCGTGGCTTTATCTCCTTTGTGTCCTGCGGACGGGAGATCATGGGCATGAACTAACATCACCCCCCTTTGGTCATGGGGAACCACGAACACAGGTGAGGACGTTGGTCCATGAGCGAAAGTTAGGATGCCCTTGATTAGTTTTAGCTGTTTGCGCAGCTGATAAAGGACTTTAAGGTCTGGATCGGTATCCAGTTCGTCTTTAGACGGAGTGTTTTTGTCTGGATCAATCAGGTACAGTATCATGGAGTTGATAGCAGGATCCGACTTCTGTAGTTGGATGATGTCAGGGTCAGTCAGTGCGGGTCGTACGGAGACTGCGTTGTCAGCAGGTTTGTCCGCGGCCTGTGCACGTGTGACTGCCATAACCTCAACAGCAGGTTGTGTTGACAGAGTCTTGATCAACCAGGAGGAGTCGAAGGACCATAGAGGACCTTCGTCGGCTCCTTCTTTGGCTAAGGAATCTGCAATGTCATTGTAGTGCTTGTCATCGCCTGGGACTCTAGAATGTCCTGGAACTTTCTTCCAGTAGATCTGTAAGTCGTGTGATGTCACCAAGTGATCACATGCCATGAAAAGCTCTTTGTGTTTGACCACTTTTCTGTCGCTTGTTAGGAAACCGTTCTGTTTCCACACAGCGAGGTGACAAGCGAAACTCAAACGAGCATAGTTAGAGTCAGTGCAGATGACTAGCGTCTTGATGGAGCGTCCTACTACCATCTGGAGAGCTATTAGGATTCCCGCAATCTCAGCGTACTGAGAAGTCTGGGAGCCTAATTTGTAGCTGAAGGTAATCTGTTCTCGGTCTTGGAGGAGGACCCCTCCAACACCTGCCCTACAGATTTTGTCGCGGAGGAATGAAGATCCATCCACGTACAATGTTGTCATATCCTTGCAGATATTGTCATCAAAGAAGTGGTGATTCGGGTCTTCAGTTACTGGGGTTTTTACCTCAGCCAACGGCTGGGTCGCTGGTACATCTTGTGTACACTTTTGGCAGAGTGCCAAGTCTGTCCCCAGATGTGACTTCTTGTTTTGACCATAACGTATGTCTAGGTTAAAACTTTGAAGCGCCATGAGCCACGTTGCAACACGTGAGTTTGTTACCACACCATCTCTGATGCGTTGGCTGTTCAGGAATGTCACTGGCTGGTGTTGTGTTTCCACAATGATTTTCTGTCCACCAATGTAGCTGGAGAAATGTTTTACTGCCCACACTGTGGTCAGTAGAGCTTTCTCACAGTCTGAGAATCTCAACTCGGGGCCTGCCATCGTCTTGCTGGCGTAGGCTACCACACGTTTGTCTCTGTCGTGTATTTGGTACAGACCTGCACTTATGCAATGAGCTGAGAAGCCCACTTCCAAGTAAAACTCTTTGTTGTAGTCTGGGTAGACTAAACATGGGGCTGACTTAATCCTGTTTATAAGAGCGTCCATTGCCTGCTGCTGTTTGTCAGTCCAGACAAATGGAACGTCTTTCTTTAGGAGTTCAGTCAGTGGCTTTGCAAGGTCTGCATAGTTCTCTATGAACTGGTTCGAGTAGTTACACACGCCAAGAAAACTTTGTAGTTCTTTGAGATTGGTGGGGACTTTGAGATTGTCAAGGCCTTGGGTGCGAGTCAGTTGTGGTTGTACTCCGTCTGGACCTACAAGTAGGCCAACGTAATCCACCTTGGTTCTGCACCACTGGCATTTCGACAGTGATATTTTAGCACCAGCAGTTGTTAGCTGATTCAGAACGTGGTCGATCTCAGCCAAATGTGAGTCCAGTGTTGGCTGCCTCAAAAGGACATCGTCCACATAAATCAGTGTCCCACGCTCGTGGGCGTCTGGACATGCTTTGTTCAGGAAGATGTTGAACTCTGCAGGTGAGTTAGCGTAGCCAAAGGGACACCTGTTAAAGGTGTATTGACGGCCACCAAAAGTGAAAGCTAGTTTGTATTGATCCTCGTCGCGCACAGGAATGGTCCAAAAACCAGAGGCGATGTCGAGGGTCGAAAAGTACCTACCATTGGTGACCTTGGGCAATTCCTGTTGGAGCTGCGTCATAGGCCATCTGGATAAGGGAACTTGTTTGTTTAGCTTTCTGTAGTCTACAGTAAGTCTCCACTTACCATTTGGTTTTAACACCGGCCATAAAGGCGCAGAGTAAGTGCTGTTACAGTATCGGATGATACCTTTTCCTAACAGGTCATTAATGATTTCCCTGATAGGTTGATGTGCTGCCAGAGGAATCTTGTATTGTCTGACAAATGCAGGTGGAGCATCAGGCGGGGTTGGGATGCTCACTGTGTGGAGCGTGGTCAACCCACAATCCATCGAGTCAGTTGAGAATGATTTTTCATATTTTAGCAGAACTTTGCGAAGTTTGTCCCTGTCTTCATCAGTTTCCAGGGCGTCGGCTTGAGCGACCACCTGGTCAATCTGTGAAGCAATGGAGAGGGATTCATGTTCTGTGGGGAGCTCCAGTGAGTCCCCTTCAGTGTCGTAAAACCTGTCCACAGGTAGTGCACTGTAAGTTTGAGGGCCTAGACTGTCTCCTTGGTTGAAACCGAACCTGTGGACAATGTCCTGGTCGGACTCAGTGGGGGAGAAGAGAGCTATGGCCTGTGTTGGTTTTGTGAACAAGACTTGCCCCGTGTGATGACTCGGGATCAAGTTTTCTGGGAGTCCTCCCAGAAATGGAATGCTCAGTTCAAAATCGTGAAAATCAGTAGAGATCAAC
>JBBPBX010040502.1:9360-22033 GCA_038048925.1 Garcialebias charrua
GTCCTGGACTTTGCAGGGGTCTGCAACCTGAGGCTCTGGAGCCACATGCAGCTCTTTGGTCCCTCAGCAGTGGCTCTTCCAAGCTTTGATCAAAACTAACTTTAAACTGAATTTTATTTGTTCTTATAACAACAAAAAGGGCTAGTTTTAGCAGTTTTTCCTGTCATTTCCTTTGCAAATGTGTGAATACTAGAACTAATAGAAGGAGTAAAACATAAGTTAACTTTATTTATTCGAAGTAGGATATTTAATTTTTCCACAATTAAAATAATTTACCTAGACCTGCATAGTTTATTATTTTATTTTTTAATTGGGAAAGATCACATTATTTTTCCTTCTTTATGATAATCTGGTCTTTTTTAGTCTAAAATGTAAAAATATCAACAAATCATTAGATATTTTCAGCTTTACAATGGCCAGAAAACTACAGGTCAGAAAATTGTCCTTTAACAAACTTAAAGTGGTCTGTGGGCCACCAGTTGAGAATCCCAGTTGTAGCAGGTATTGTGGCTCCGGAAACGTTTAATTTAGTGAACAAAGGGGCAGAAATGGCTCTTTTGATAATAAAGGTTGCAGATCCCTGGGCTAGTGGGATGGCTCGGCGTACCCGGCAGAAAATTTCCCTTATTTTTAAATCCAAAACTTGACAGGTATGTGTGAAGTCCACAAAGAGCATGCGCACGTATGAGTCCTTCTGATCCAGGTGGGTGAGAGCAGTGTGGACCACAGAGGAGATGGCGTCCTCTGTTGATCGGTTCTCACGGTATGCATATTGATGAGGATCCTCGTTGATGTTGACGGTTGTCTTGATGTGGGACATGACCAGTTTCTCAAAACATTTAGCGACTATCGGGGTGAGGGCCACCGGTCTATAGTCATTCAGACCAGTCACTGTGGAGCTCTTTGGAACTGGGATGATGGTGGCGGTCTTCAGGCAGGTGGGAACTGACTCCAGTGAAAGTGAGGTGGTGAAGATGTCAGCCAGCACCTCACAGAGCTGATCCGCACATTCCTTCAGAACTTTCCCTGGGAATTATTCTTCTGATTCTTTTAATACAAATCTGTCTAAAACTATACATCTAATTTAATTTTCAGCATGCATTTTCAACTACCGTAATTCCGCCCCATAAGTCGCTTTAGTCCAATATGTCCAATAAATCGGAAAAATCCATAAACGTGTCGCACCTCCTTATAATGTACGTCGCATTTATTATGTGTCACTGCTGACGCGTCGCGTATGATACGCGTCACCTGCATATGGCGGCCACAGGAGCATGCACGGAAAGACTTTAACAAGATTAACACGGTAAAAACAATTATTTGTTTGTTGAAAATTATAGCAAAGATGTGTCTTAGCTTAACCTTTCCTTAATAAATGCACGTAATTGTCAAATCTGCTGAATTTAAAAAGTAGTTTTGCTACGTGCACGCGCAGCGAGCGGATACGCTTCATTTTTTTTTAAATTAGCAAGATAAACACTTAAAATTATATATTTCTTAGCTGACATTATAGCAAAAGTGTTTCTGAGCTTAACCGTTCCTTAATAAATTCACGTAATGGTCAAATCTGCTGGATTTAAATTGTTTCGCTTTGACGTCTTCCAAACGGTCGCGTGCGCTGCGAAAATAAATTATAAATAAGTCGAATTTTAGCTCAAACATCTCCGACAGCTAACAGTTTGTAAATATTCATCCAGTGATTACTTTCTGAAAGTTTCATCAAAATCTGTTGTGTGGTTCATGAGCTGTTTTGCTAACAAACACTAGTTCAGACCTACCTCCAGAGTTCAGGAGGCCGGGCTGCGACAGAGTGAGTCTGAGCAGAGGAGGCTTTTTTCGGACACATGAGCTGGGAACGGTCGGTGGACCCTAGCGGCCGAAAGTGGTACTGCTCCATTTTTTTCGTCAGAATGAATGCAAACTGTCATATTTCAGCCAAAATTTTGTCAAAAAATATGGGGGAAAAATCCATAAATATGTCGCTTCGCCCCATAAGTCGCAGGACATGAAAATTAGTTTAAAAAAACTGACTTATAGGCCGGAAAATACGGTATATCGTCTCAGGACACGATGGATTAACTACGTCAATGCCTCTACTCCTTATCTTCTTTTCATCACTTCCTGTTTGACACACTTTCAAAATTTCGCTCATTCTCAGTTCTGGTGTCACTTATAGTTCAAAGATCCTGTTTCATGTTTTTGTGGCGTTCTGATTCTCACCCTCGTTTTGTCATTCTCCTTCAGACTGTTTTTGCTCAACTTTCCTTTTCCCACCTTCACTCTCAGTGAAAAAGAGTCTCAGACATCTTCTATTTCTGCCTACATTCAACATTCATGCTCTTGCCAATTCTCCTTGCTTTGCTCAGAGTCATCGCCTTACCGATGATCAAATAATTTCCTCACGCATAGAAACATGAAAAATAAAATAAGAAGCAGCAGCAGGCGTGGGTACAGGAACTTGATGTGCACACAGGAAGGCCGTGTTGGACAGTTATGCACGTCTGTATGTGATGTTTGTCAGCAAAAGCAGAAATGGGCAACGTATCTGGGGATTGGAGCTCTCTGTCAGCTGCCTACTTTTGGCTTGCAGGAATGAGAGCAGCTCGGTGCTGCAGCCTCTCCTGAGATGAATAAAATATGACAAGCAGCTAGAGGAGAGCTTCACTGTTGCTCTGATGCAACATGGAACAACACCTCCAACGCTGAGGAAGAAAGAGGACGGCTGTGTGTGTGAGAAAGATACAAAAAAACAGAAAAACCCAGTGTGTAACTTAATATATTATTTCTTCAAAGAATTCCCACACCTTAAACACAGCACATATACAGTCATATTTGGTTTTAAGGGCTTAGTACGGAGTTCTGCCTCTGAAACTTTCCATTTCATTTCCATATTTAGTCAAACATCAAAAAAATAATTCAATGTGAAGTCTGGATCTTCTAAAGCAAAAAATAAAAATAAAAAAAATACAGAAAGCACTGAAAAAACAAAAATCCAACAAATTCAATTTAAAAATTAGCTGTAGGCAGAAATCACTGGAGCGTCCCTAAAACGGGAAATAAATAAATAACACAAAACAAAGCGTTTTGTAAACTAGGTGACCTGAGCATTTAGGAATAATTTATGCAATCTGTGATTCAGAGTAAACAAAAAGTGAGTTTATTCTCTCAGGGCTCCTTTAAGTTATTCTAGAAAAGTGCTCAGCACAAAAACAGGGATGCAGAACTCTGTTAAAAAAAAAAAAACATTTAATTACAGCTGCTGTGGTTTTTATTTTAAAAAGTATTGTCAAAATCTACAAATGTAAAAAATATATATAATAATAAATGCACGTAGTCTGTTTAGACAGATAAACAGACCAAAAATTAGCACCTTGAGATTTTTATTAATGAAAAGTGCATTATAAATGGAATTCATTATTATTATTATTATTAAAAATTGTATCCGCGAGCAGCAACGAGGGGGCAATCGCTTCACCAGGACAGAGTTGCTATGGCAACCTGATCTGATCATGTTAAAGGTTGGCTAAAGGAATGGTGTGGGGAAAAAACGCTTTTAGCACTATGTAGCACCCTCAGTGGTCAAATAATGCAAATTTGATTAGACAAACCCAGAAGAAGGTGAAGCAGGAAAAACATCAAGTTAAGGAATAAATAAATAAAAAACAATTTGCTAAAATGCCTCATCACTGGCTGTAAAGTGCTTACCAGTACAGTACTTACAAAGTTTCTTCTGCAAAAACATCTCCATTAAAGCATTTAGTATATTTTGTAAATGAATGTACCAGCCAATAAACTCATTCTGTTCTATACTAAATAACAGGTAGGGATAAAAATCAACTCAGTATTTAGTTTAACACTCTTTCCCTGAATGTGTTCACTTCTGGCTCTGAACAGACTCCAGACTAACCTGAAAAACAAATGGCACACGTCACATCCACTCCATCCAATAATAATCCTGCATGGTTTCACGTCAAAACACGAGACAGAATTGCAGGCAAATTAGATTATTCAGCATTTGGCAGCTTTGCTACAAAAATATCTCTTACTGTGTCATTTTTTAATAGAGTGCTGCGGGAGAATAATCTTCCTGTTTGGAAGACTTGGCTCAGATTTGGATTAGCTTTTTAAAAAATCTACCATTCAACTGGTGATTTGTGAGGCTCAGTCTGAAGAGCCTTTTTGCCAATTTTAGAATTAAATAATTCAACAAGGCACTTAGGCGTCTTTGATTTTGATGATTGCTTGCCTTTACTAATAAAACTTGTGAAGAAGCTCAATGAAGGGATCTACTGATTGGAAACTTTCAACAGTTTTCTAAAACTTTCTACACCACAAAGCTCTGACGCTGGAGCTCAGCCCGACAGAGCAGTCAAACCATCTCTGGGTTTCTGGTTCCTGGACTGAAATACAGTATGAGTCAGTGAAATGTCGAGGGGGAGCTCGCTGAGTCATGCTGCACCTAAGCAACTGGAATATTGCATGTGCAAAAACATGGACGGAGTGGAGGTGATGAGAGCTGACGTGGAACGGCGACAGGCTTGTGGCTGACCAGTCGAGGCGTTTCCGCTGCGTGTGAGCAGTTCACAACAAACCTGAGCCGTTTTACTGACAGACAGGGGTTCTCTGCTTCTCGGTTCAGAAATAAGGAGACAAGAGTTGGGCACTCATCCTAGCTGCTGCTGCAGAAGTTTAATTGAACAACATGGAAGAAAAATAAGATCCTATTTTAGGTGTGTATGAATAAGCACAGCCTGGTTACTGCTGCACATTTTTCACATGAAATCCCAATGGATGCAATTACCGCGCAGAAAACTATCATTTGGAAGTACTACTATTTACCCTTTAATGGCATATTCCCAACAGGAAAAGGTAAAAGTAGTTTATCCACTTAAAAAGCTTAAATATACCATTATTCCAGGAGAAGATGGAAACATAATGATGCACATCTTGATTTGGCAAATTGCTTCACTTCGCAGCGACCTGACAAATTTCCCGAGCCGGTGTGACAAGCCAATTAGAGGCCGGCACACGGAAAGGGGATCTGACGCCGCTGTTAAAAGTGACTGCACAGGCTGACAGACCCAGAGGTGCTCCAATCCGTCACATTCTTCATCACAGGGTGGGAGAAGCTCCTGCTTCTGTAATGCCAGCATTGTTAGTACAGAGTTCATCCAAATCTGTGCATGTCTTGTTTAAAACTTAAAATCTGTCTAATTCTTCACAGTGCGGTCTGGATGTGTTTTCACTGATTGACTAACACTGTCTAAGGTGAGGAAACATCACAGCGCTGCTTGCTAATGTTAAGAAATCAGGTCTCTCTTGTAAATGAGTCCCAGAGGCTCAGTGGGATTAACCCATCTAAATAAAGGTTGAATGAATAATATCTTCTCTAACCCATCAATAGCGCTTTTAAAATATTTGATGACTACAGTAATTGGCATATTTTTTAAATAGATAATTTTTTTTGTTTGAAAATAATTAACTTCATCCACATATGCTGAAATTCAAAAAAAAAAAAACTGATTTCCCACCAAAACTGTAAAAGATGCAAACCCAGAAAAAACTGTTTACTCTATTTTCCGCCGTACACATCGCACCGCCCTATAAGTCGCATTAGTCCAAATATGTCAAATAAAGTGAAAAAAATCCATAAATATGTCACTTAGCTGTATACGTCACTGCTAGGGGTGGGCCATATCGTCTCGTCTACGATAATACCGGTGGATTTTTTGACACCGGTGAAAAAAATTATATCGCGGCATCCTATGATGACGTCATTTGACTGCGTCACTTTGCGATAACGGTGGTTTTGTGGAGGAACGCGGACCGCGTGAAGCAGCAGACAGCAGCCGGTGTTCCGTGGAGACTGCCTTCATGTGGAGATGCCCTACATTTTGTTAATACGCATGCGCGCGCACACCGAACCCGAGGAGGAGGAACGAGCTAGCATTAGCCTCATAGCTGCATCCTCGTAGCTTCACCGGGCAGCCGGCTTTGAGCGATCAGAGGTCCCTGGAGCTCGCCTCGATGTCGGACTGGAAGCCGAAGACATCGGGGGACAACGCGCTAACTTGGAATAATAAAGCCGACAACCTTTTAGGAGGTGCGTGCAGCTAAACCGGACTGCCCGGAGCTGCGGGTTTGGGGGCTAAAATGCTAACAGCTGAACGCGGCGCGCACAGACTGCGGCGTCGGTAAGTCATTAAAACTTTTTCTGTCTCCAACTGTATGAAGTTAGGATACTAACAGTCCTTCTGTAAAGGGTTTAAACTGCGTGGTGCTACAGAAAGCTGCGAAGCTCAGACGTAACGCAGCGGTGCTAACAACTGGAGCTAACAGCTGGAGCTAACAGCTGGAGCTAACAGCAAACTGATGACAGAAGCTGCCGCTTAAAGTAAGAAATTATTATTTTTATTTACTGTATGCTCTTTTAAAATGTGTTAAAGTGTTAGAATAGTCATTACCGCACACCTCAGTGGCGGCTGGTGCGGTATATATATTTTTGCTTGTTAAATATGAATATTTTTTTTGTATTCTGGTGACTGTTGTGAAATATCGTCTGATATCGTTATCGGGGTATTTCAAAAAATATATCGTGATATCATTTTTTGGTAATATCGCCCACCCCTAGTCACTGCTGACGCGTCGCGTTTGTTACACATCATCGCCGACAACCTGGAAATGTGGGCCGGTGTTGTGCCAAAAATCGATTGGCTGCTGAATGGCGGCCAGCGGGAGCGTGCACGGGAGGACTTTAACAAGAATTGAACAAGATTAACACTTAAAAACAAATGTTTGTTTGCTGGAAATTATAGTAAAGGTGTGTCTCCGTCTACCTTTTGCTTAATAAATGCACTTTGATGGTCATATCAGCTGTATTTCAAAGCCCAAATTGCGTAAGCAAGTACACACAGAGGGATGAGCTGCTGTTCATTTCTTTGAAATTTAACTAAACACCTACAAACAATTATTTATCTGCTCAACTTTATAGTAAAGGTGTGTCTCAGTCTAACGTTTGATTAATAAAAGGACTTTAATGGTCAAATCAGCTGTACCGTATTTGTCGGCGTTTAACACGCTTCTGTGTATAACCCGCTTTGTCCAATTATTGTCAATAAATTGGAAAAATCCATAAATAACACGCTTCGCCCTATAAGACGCATCTATTATGCGTCACCGCTACGCGACGCGTCAGCGCCTCATTTGCCCTGCTGAAAATGGCGGCCACAGAAGCGAGCCAGCATGAAGGACTTTACAAGATAACACGGTAAAAACTATTATTTCTTTGCTGAGAAAAAATATATTTCTTAGCTGACATTATAGCACAAGGGTTCCTGAGCTTAACCGTTCTTTAATCAATTCACAAAATGGTCAAATCTGCTGAATTTAAATTGTTTCGGTTTGACTTCTTCCAATTCTCGGGCGCTACGAAAATAAATTATAAATAAATCGAATTTTATCTCAAATGTTTTATACAGGTCAATAGTTTGTAAATTAAACCCATATAATTACACTCTGTAAGCCTAAAAAATATCCGTCGAGTGGTTTAAGAGCTGTTTATCTAAACAGTAGGTATCTGTTCACGTTAGCTAACTGCTAACAGCTAAAAGAGCAATTTTTTTATAGCTCTAAGTATCTTCTGCTGCTAACAGTTTGTAAATGACCACCAAATAATTATGCTCTGTAAGTTTCAAGAAAATCCGTGGTGTGGTTTATGAGTTATCCTGATAAAAAACAAAAAAACAGCTAACCTCACAGCTAATGGCAGCTACCTCCAGAGCAGGAGGCCGGGCAGCGACATTCAGTCCGAGCACGAGGCTTTTTTCGGACACGAGCTAGAAACGGTTGATGTACTCTCTGGAAGTTTCCCCCTAGCGGACAAAAGTGGTACTGCACCATTTTTTGGCCAAAATGAAAAACGGCGATATCAGAGCCAAAAATGGGTCTAAAAATATGGGAAAAAATCCATAAATAACACGCTTTGGCGTATAACCCGCAGGACATTCAAATGAGTAAAAAAAACTGTGTGTTATACGCCGACAAATATGGTATTTCAAAAGTATTTGCTGCCTTGGTGCTCCGGGAGCATGCAGAGGGAAGGGGGGGGAAAGGAAGGAAGAACGCTGCTCGTTTCTTCAAAATTTAACACAATAAGCACCTAAAACAATTGTTTGTTTGCTCAAAATTATAGAAAAGGTGTGTCTCAGTTGAACTTTTACTTAATAAATGCACTTTAATGGTCAAATTAGCTGCATTTCGCCAGGGCGGTGCAGCAAAATGAAGCTGGTTTGACAGTTGCTCCAAGCAGTGAGTTGAACGAAGTATTATGGCAAGCCGATTGAGTCATAAATAGCTGGTGAAGAGTCTCTGTCATCCAGGACATGGTAAATTCAGAAAAGTTCAAGATAAAAACAATAAAGTATAATAAATAAAGACCAGTTGTTTTTGTCTTGAACTTTTTTTGAATTTGTCATTATAGCCACTTTCACCTATTACATGATACAACGGCATGCCTTACTACTCTGCTGCCATCTAGTGGCTGAAAATGGTACTGTACAAAATGTTTCAGTCAGAATGAATGAAAACGCTCAAATCTCAGCCAAAAATTGGTTTATAAATATGGGGGGGGGGGTATCCATAAATACGTCGCTTCTGCCTATAAGTCACAGGGCATGCAAATTATAAAAATAAAAAAAAAGGTGACATATACAATGAAAAATACAGTATATTGCTTTGGTGGGTTAATTTATGACTAATTAAGTCTTCTACCCAACTCTCATTTGAAAATTATTTATTGTACTGTATTGATTAACAATTTTATTTTGGAGGAAGTTAATCTATAGGAATAAAATTGAGCTTTAAACCCCACAAAACACAAAGAGGCAGCTACACAGACGTTGAACTGGGGCAACTAGATTTTGCTATTTAAAGGCTTTGCTGTTCCTATGTTGGACCTCTGCTGGTGCTGCAGGTACAGAAAACAGAGCCCATCAGTTTAACAACCACAAAGGCCTTTTTGTGAAGCGGGGATCAGGTTGAAGAAAGAACAAGTGGGTTCTGCTACTCCAGATGAGCAATTACAGAGGTGACGTGTTAATCTCGCTGACTGACACAGCCTCAAGGTCGGCCACGGACACCAGAAAATGAGTCTTTTATGTTCTCTTGTTTCCCTATTCTACATTCTGCTGCTCATCCTTTTTGTTTCCCATTTTCAAACTCTCTCCACATCTTTTGCACAATGTCAAGCTCACAAAGTCTCTCCTGAGAGGTTGGAGCCAAACGTTCAGAGAGTTGGGGTTCAGTTTGATGGTGCTGAAGGTAAACAGTTTGGGTCAGAGTGAAAGGAGCCAGAGCTGATACAACAGCTGGGATCCTGACTGACACACTGATAGTAAATATGACAGCCAAACGCTTCCTAAAGTGAAAAACAGGCTCTCTGATTACATGAAACAGTTATGGAAGGGAGATGAGTTGAAAAGAAAACTACCGTAAACTGACAAGTAATGCACATCACGGCTACCATTTCTGACAAAAGAAGGAAAACGAAAACAGCTACTGTTCTGTAAAATAATATACTTAAAGTTCTAGATATCCATGACAAACTAAAATGATGTATACATTTGTGTTTTGTGCTCTTGGTTTAGTTCAGATCACATTTCTTTTGTTCTCCGCCTCATCTTCTTACCTGGACATCGTGAGAAGATTGGGTAACCATGATCATCTCCTTGTGTCACTGTGGTACAGAGGGTGGACCGACCCAGAAAATGCAGAAAAACAAATAAACAAACAAAAAACTTAACTTTATTTTATTGTTTAACAAAGCAAAGGGCTGTTGGGGCAGTGAAGCTGAGAACAGCTCAAGGAGGCCCGAGGAGACACAAGGAAAACCGGACATGGCACGAGAACCAATAATGTTTAAGTGAAACACGATTAACCCCGGAATTACACCACATGCGTTACGGCTCCGCCCCGCTCCGGTCCGACCTCCGCAGCAAATACGCACCCATTATAATCAATGACAGAATTTACACTGGCTCCGCACGGCGGCGGCGAGCTGCGGAGAGCGGACGGCAGTCCGTCAAAATTAGAAAATTTTCTATTTCTGCCGGATGACGGAGCTGTGCCGGAGTCAACTTTTGAAGATTACGTCGCACCAACAGGAAAAGGAACGAGCACAACTTCCGTATTTACAAAATAAAATCACCACGGGCGGACTAATCCTAGCTCTATACGGATTTATTTGTACAAAAATGCTGTCAAACTATCAATTATGACTATTCTATGACTAAACTATTATATTTATGACTATGACTACACCTAATAACGCAATACAAAAATAAATAAATAAAAAAGTATTTTATTCTGAAATGTAAACATCACTTCCTGTTGCTCAAACCATGTAGCTCATTTACGAGAGAAGATCAAGGCAGCAGTCTCTCTACAGTTGTTCTCCTTCTTTCCACCGAATGAATTGTTTTGTTCTGACTTACTTATTTATCACTTGATTTATCGCGCGATCTCGCACGTGTCTTGGAGCGGCGCATCCAGGCGGACCTGAGCGGAGCGGAGGCAGTGGGAATTGGACTCGTTCAGCTGCGACCTGCGGACCGGAGCGGGGCGGAGCCGCGTGCAGTGTAAAGCCGGGGTTAGAGCGTTTTCACACCTGACAGTCCAGTAGACTCGGTTCGATCGGGGACCAACATTCAGAACATAGGTTTACATATTCAGCTGGTGCGGTTCACATTCACACTGCACTGAGTCAGTCGAGCCAACCTGTTCCTCCCATCGCCTGTGGTGGCGCTGCACCAAAAACTATCAAGGAATCAAGGAATCAAGGAATCAAGGAATCAAGGAATCAAGGAGTTTTATTAACATTGCATCAATTTTCACCGATTACAACGTAAATATGTATTGCAGGCATCCAGAGAGAAATGAGTGAGTGCAAAAGCTGCAGCAAAACAAAGCACATTACATGTTTTATCAACACACGATATGTTTTATCAACACACGACATGTTTATTCAACACGTTGATATACTTTTAGCGCGGCCAGGCCCAATCTGTCTCCAGATGAAGGTCAAAAGCAGGAAAACAAGCAGAAACACTGGGATTCACAGCATTGATATTAAAAAAGATGAATCACATTTTGTCTTCAAGACACCGCGTGATTCAGTAAAAACCATATCAGAGCACATTTAGGTACAATAACAAAGGAAATACGGCATGGCAGGGAGATTGGGTCCATGATTACTTTCAGACAAACACAAAGTTCAGCAGGTGTGCAGCTGGGTGTTATCCGAAGCCTCACAGAAATCTCTGGGGAGGGGGAGGGGAGGGGGGGGCTCTTCAACTTCTCACTCTAGGAGAATGGATTCCCACAGCCCGCTTCAAGGACATGTGCAGAAGCCAGATAATGTTTTTGTTTGTTATCCAAATAGACCACAGTGTACTTTTCCACTGCCGCCTTCAAGTCTGTGGGTGCTGTTTCATGGCCGAAAGAAATCCAAATATGTGGTTCTGCTCTGCCCCGCTTTCATGAGCTTCCACCTGTCCCTTGATCGATCCTGGGTGGCTGCAAACAAGTCCCAAAACGGACAGCAGGTGCACGGTGGTCCACCACTGCACCAATCGTGCGATTGAGCTCATAAAGCAGCTGGGATGAGGAGCCCACGACCCGGTTCAGAGAATTTTGCTGATCAGGCAGTCCCGACAGCGCTCTGATAGCCGCCGAAGCCTCCCTCAGCTTCCGATAACAAACAACTCCGGTTACGCCAAAAAACAGAGCAGTTGCTACCAATAATCCAATAATCCACAAATCCTCCACGTCTTCGACACTCAGAACGGACAGACACATGGGCTGCCACTGACCCCACGAGTCCAGCACGTATCCAGCCGCGTGTGTGTCGGAGGGACAGACAGCTTCTCCTGACACGGTCCGCCTCGTGGAAAAAATCTTATCCATTGAAGAAACAGCCCAATTGATTAATTCCATATTGGTTCGAGTGAGCGCTGAAGGGTCGCAGACGAGACGAAAAGCAAGCAGGGAGTAGGAAAAACTTAGGGAGGGAAGAGCAGAAAGATATGCGACCTGCCTTGTCGAGTGCCGGAACTACTGAAGGAAACGACACGAAAACATCTGAAGAAGACACTGAGCAACTTACTTCTGGAAATAAAAACAAATATGGAGTGACATCTAATTTTAGCAGTTTTAGGATTTCTGTTTTGTGTGTGGCTCATGAGCCAAACGAACATTTTTCAACAATGGACTCAGCATGAGCAGAAGATGAGGCAGCAGACCATGGAGAATGTTGTTTTTCACACGAGGCAACAGAGACCGCTCCGAATGAGGTAAGAGAAATGTGTGTTTGTTTTGGTTGTATTTACCCAGAATGCCCTGCGCTGTAGTCCACTTCCTGCTTTTTGAGCGGTCCCCGGTCCACTTGCATTCACACTGCATTTGAACCGCGCCAGAGTTCAACCGAACTGAGACCTAGGTATTTAGGAGGACCAGAGTTGGCTTTTTTTTGGTCCACATCAGAGTTCGATTGCTCATTCACACCTCCCCAAACGAACCAGACTTTCTAGGCAAACGGACTAGGGTTTGATTAAAGTGGCCTAAATAGGGCTGCTGTGAATGCACCCTAAAAACTGAGGGAGTAAAAAGGCTTGAGCTA